>JAYMFT010360767.1:0-10850 GCA_038088735.1 Panulirus argus
AGTACTCCATACAAGGACGAATCAATCCCTTGTATAAACGGAGCAACTGTTCAGAAGAAAAGAAGTTTCGACATCTACACAGGACACCCAGTTTCTTAGAGGCAGACTTAGCTATTCCTGTAATGTGGGGCTTCCAGGAAAGAGTGGATGTTACAGTAATACCAAGCATGTTCATTAAGTCAAAAAGGTGGAATTACAGAACGGTCAAAGGAGAGACGAGAGTTGTGAGGATTTTTCGATAGAGAGATGGATAGAAACTGGATTTGGTGTCATTAAACTTAACAAGATTTTGTGCACCCCACTCATATATCCTGTCCAAATCAGAGTTTATTAAAGAAGCTGTGTCAAGGCGAGATGCAGATCGAGTGAGAGAAGAGGGAGCAAAACTGAAAGATGTGGAAGAATGCAGTGTTGAGTTGTCAGCGTATGAGTGCACTGAATTATTTGTGGAGGAGAGGAAATCGTTGAAAATAAAGAGAAAAAGCGTAGGGGACAAGACAGAGCCTAAAGGGACACCGCTGTTGATGGAGAAAAGGGTAGAGACTAATCCATCAACAACCACAGAGATAGATGGGCGGGAGAGGAAGCTAAATATGAAGCAGCAAAGTGAGGGAGGAAAGCCGAAAGAGGGGAACTTAGAGATGAGACCCCGATGCCACACCTTGTAAAAGCCTTAGATATGTCAAGGGCAACTACACATGACTCTCCAAAATCTTTCGGGGATCATGACCAGACATTAGTAAGATAGGAAAGAACATCCCCAGTGGTTCTCGTCTTACGGGAGCCATACTGGTGATAAGAGAGAAGACTGTGATTTTCGAGGTGTTTAAGGATATGGGAGTTGAGGAGAGATTCAAAGACTTTGGAAATGGAAGATGTCAAAGCAATAGGACGATAGTTTGAGAGGTCAAAGCGGTCCCCCTTCTTGGGGATAGAATGTGTCAATGCATGCTTCCAAGGGGAAGAAAAAGTTTTGGTTTTTAAACAGAAATGGAACATACGAGCAAGCTTGTGTGTAGAGAGAGAAGAGCTTTTCGGACAGTCTGAAAAGAGAATACGGAAAGGGGCATAGGATTAGTAAGAGTATCAGGGGGTGAAGGAATGTTAGTCATCCAAGGTGGAGATAGAGGAGAAACGGGAACCAGATGAGTTGCTTTTTCAACGGGAGAGACAGCTATAGTATCGTCAGAAAGGAAAAATGAAGGGAAGGTAGAGCGACGGAAGTTATTAGAGATGCCATAAGCTAAAGACCAGATAGATATATCAGTGGATGACGAGGAGGAGTTATCGCACTTCCATTGAATAAAGCAACGCTTCGCCTTACGGATAACGTGCTTGCAGCGGTTACGGGCAGTGATAAAAGGTGAAAATGGGAGCCAGAGGATTGAGAGTTTTTCCAAACCCGATATGCCTGATCTCTTGCCTGAGTGGCCTCAGAACAGGAACGGTTGAACCACGGACTGCATGAAGAGGTCGTCTTGGAGGAAGAGGGGATAAATGCTTACAATCCCGCAAGAATAACCTCTACTATGCGTTTGGCGAAGACAGAAGCATCACCACATAAGAGACAGTAATTTACCCATGTGGTAATCGTTGATAAATATTGGCAAAGTAGATGTTAATTTGTTGTGCGGCCTCCTCATTGCTAGGTTTATCTACACTCTATCAAACCAGTGACTGGTGTTGGCCTGCTTCAGATGCTGCACCTTGTGTGTGTGTGTGTGTGTGTGTGTGTGTGTGTGTGTTTGTCTGTAGCGGGGGTTGGGAAGCTGCGACAACTCCACTTCCTAGGGAAATGGTAAAACAAATACAAATGAGAACAATGTTTATATATTTACTTTATTATCCACAACCTTAAGTATGAGATTCCTTTTATGTATCATGTATTAACTGGTTAATGAATTTGTATAATGATCTCAGGGTGACAAACAAAGAGTGAGACCCGCCAGCCGCTCCCACACTGCCCTTAAACTCACCTGTCCATCCAGCTAACCACAGTAGCCGGGCTCGTTTGGAAATTTCGACTCCGCACACATAGCGTATTTACTCAACCATGTTGTCCCTCGGAAGTCTGTCCGCAACTGTACATTTCAGCCTCGGGTGTCATGCCTAAAACTGGAAAATTCTAGTGAATTTTTTATACGCGGGATGTTGTCTCGACTGCGACTGTCCGTTATTGCAATGTGTTGTTCCAGGAATGTTACATTTACCATTATACTTTCCTTCGTTCTAACTAGAACAGACATACGTGAGGTAATTGAAAGGCTCGCTTCTTATTTCTCTAATTGTGTAATGACTTGACGTCTCAATTTTTCAGTCTTTTAGGGCCTTAACTTAGGTTTGCGACTTGTTAGATACTGTGGTTATGGGATATCAACTGTCGTCTGACCTACAGGATTCATAATGTTAGATGACCGAGGCCACTTGATTTGTTCAGGTTAATTTGACGTAGGGTGTCTCAGTCCTTCGTAGTTTCCTGATATTTCTGGCACTTTAGATTTTTCGTCGATTGATCCTGGAAAAAAAAAAATTCAGTTTGGGTATAAACGAATTTTCAACTAATAAACTCAGAATCCAATTTCTTTGTGTTGATGATAATACGCCAGTGGTGTTATAAGTCATGGCATTGGTGGCATTATGTTCTTGCGGTATTATGGGTCATGGCGTATGATGACAATTATACATTAGTGGTGTTATGATTCTTGTTCTTGATGGTTATTATGCTCCTGTGGTACTTACAGGTCCTGGCGTATGATGGTATGTTGTCATAGCCCTTATGTTTTCGATGTACCCTTTGGTATTATCATAGGCCTGTGGTGGTTGCAGCAGCACAATTTCTGGTATGGATGGTAGTGTCCATCCTGGTAGCATTATAGTATTATAGGTTGCAGTAGTTTTAAGCGTCTGGTGTTGTGTGTCGCATGTGGCCGTTATTTTCGTAGAGATCACGATTATAATTGTTACTACCTCTTGGCTTTGTTACAGGCCAGCGGTTCTTACGTTACTATTTCATGGTATGAATGGTATCATTCCTGCTGGTTCTAAATGCTCGTGGTATTACAGGCCATGGTGGCTGTCGTTCTGTCCCATGGTTTAAATAGAGATTACACAAAAAACAAATTTCTAACGAGGCGGTATTCGAAGTGTTGATTCGCGCTAACTAATATTACTCTGTTAGAACGTTTGCTATCGTCTTTGTAGAAACTGAGGGTATCCAGTCAGGTACAAACCCGAGGACTCTAACACTGATCACGCTGTAGTTTATTTTTTCCTGACATACTGACGAATTTCGGTGGCCTGATGCAACTATTTTCTTGTAGTATTAAAAGAATAACTTTACTCCTACACAGTCGCATCTGTACTCTGTATGTTCATGGCCATCTCAACATATCTAGAGATGCTGTTGGTACTGGTAATTGAATCTTGTTTTGCATCAAATGCACACGAGTAGGATTCACTTTCGTAACAACTGATCATTTTTTCCACGGATGTTACTGACTCTCTCTGAACAACCTTTAGTATGTTTTACTATTGTCTTCCTCATCCCACACATTTTTTTATCAGGATATTCTGATAAGTCCAGCTCAGGAAGCAAGCCCAAGAGTGTGTGTGTGTGTGTATGGTTGGACGTTCTCGTTCATATCGATCTCCTCCTCAGACACGTGTGTGTGCACGGACTGCCAGTTCCCCCTCCAGGGACTGTTTGTCCCCAATGCAGGGACTGCCTGTCGGGTATGCATGAGTGAGGCCGAACCCCGCCGCATATCCTTGGCTATCGGAGGGACAGAGATAGTAGTGTCGTTCTAGTACTTGTGGGAGATGGAAGGGAGTATATATAGTAGGTGGGAAGCTGTGAGGTGGGCGGGTCGGGTAAGAGAGCAGAGATTCCCAGACTATATACTACACTACCCCTGGGCTTGTGAGATCCGGGGAGTACGTTAAAAAGGATCCTACTCCCACCCTGGGACAGCAGGATAACTGAGGGAGGAGGGAGGTTTATATCAAGGATGACTCCACACCAACTTGGTACATAAGGAGGGATCTGGGAAATAGAGCAGTGTCCTCTCTCTCCTTCCATGTTCTATGACTGCAAGAAGGATATCGTTTATGCCTCTCTGTTCATAGGAATGAAGGTGGCCCTGGTTGGCACTAGGCGAAAGAAGAGACCACAGGTAATAATAATTCACGCTGTGGTAACCAGTTGTGACGTCCAGGCGGTGTTTGTTGTCTGGCGACTAATTGAAACAGCGAACATGAACAATGGCATCGTGAACATTTACAGAGTCGTAGGATAAATAGAAACTTCAGGTTAGATTTTACTCATCTTGATGCAGCTCGTTACTCCAGACTTTCCAATGTTTTCACATGTCATACAGTACAGTGTGCATCGTATTCGAGCCATACATCAGACTAGGAGAGCTTCCTGTGTCTGGGTCAGCTCCTCCAGGCTATACCAGAACTCTATCTCTACATCCCCTACTCATTCTCCGCTCCAATCATACCCATCAGACTGTTTCATCATTCGCATGGCTAACGTCACTAGTAACAGGAAGGGCAGTGTGGGAAAAAAAGAATCACATCTCCCAGTCCAGTTCATAATACTGTATATATATAACACAAAGGCTATCTCTCTCTCTCAGTCTTTCCAAAAGAGCACAGACTACCATCACAAAATAATTTCCACCAAGTTTCCACCGACTAATTAGAAGTCGTTTAGAGTATAACCCAGGCTGAATCTGTAGACACAAAATGCGAACAAAGGTTTGGGAGATGAGCAGCGGATATAAGCTGAAAACCCTCAGGCCCACCTTGCCTAGTGACTGATGATGGAGCAATTAGCAGACTTTCACATAGTACGTTTGGAGGATTATAACAGAGAACGACCTCAACCCCCTGCATTGGCTGACTGTACTTTCGCGTTAATGACTCGTTAATTACACCAGCCATGTCAACATTTTTACACACACACACACACACACACACACACACACACACACACACACACACACTCCGCACAGAACCATTTATCAACACGACTAATTCTATATCTTCCACAGTATCAACGAGGATATTGCACAGAGCACAGTGTCATGTACCGGCGAAGGGAGGCGGTAGTATACCAGTGTTACACACTCTGGATGCTGGACCGAGAGAGTCTGGGTGAAGGACAGTGTGACACTGGATACTGGGGGTTCTAGATAAAGGGAGAGAGTGGCACTAGATGTTGTAGGGTCTGGCTGGAGGGGCAGTGGGTCACTGGATGCTGTAGGATTTAGGTTAAAGAGCAGGATGGCACAGGATACTGAAGGATTATGGGTGTTTAACAAGACTGTTTCACAAGTCTGAAGTGCTGTTAAAACTGCCTATATCAGTGTGACCGTTTTATGAAACAGACTATGACAGTGTGACCAGGTATTCAAACAGACTCTGATATTGTGACCTGATGGTGTTCAAACAGACGGTGTTTATATGACCTGGTGTTTAAACAGATTGTGACAGTGTGACCTGGTACCTAAACATGCTGTAACAGAGGGACCTGGTGTATTAACAAAACTGTGACAGCTTAACCACGTGTTTCAGCAGACTTTGACAACCAGGTGTTTCAAAAGACTATGGCGGCATGACCTTGTGTGTCTAAACAGGTTGTAACAGTATGTCCCGGTGTTTCACCAGACTATGACAGTGTGCCCTGGTGTTACACCAGACTGTGACAGTGTGACCTCATGCTTTAAACTAGCTGCAGCAGTGTGACCTGGTGTTTAAACATGGTGTGACAGTGTAACCAAATTTTTAAACAAGCTGTAACATTATGACATAGTGCGTTATCAAAACTGTGACAGCTTAACCACCTGTATTAACAAACTGTGATAGTGTGAACGGTGTCTCGTCACAATTTATCCGTGTGACTTTGTGTATAGACAGCCTGCTACAGTCATACCAGGTCCAGAAATTCTGGGGGCCAAACCATGACCAGAGGTTCTCACCTCCGTGATTTGAGCGGGCGGCAGAACTAATTCAGTTGTCGTGTTGGCACCGAGAGGATTACGGTAAGGAGTGAAGTTACGCCATGAGCAATCACATGATCACGGTGGCATCAATGAGTTTAGGGTCGCCTTAAGGTCTTGACCCATCCATTGCAAAAGGTTTTATGCAGATAGTAAGATTCTAACTCGACTTAATTGTTTACTGATGGGACCTATTAGTTTATCTATCTGTCTATCTGTCTATCTATCTATCTATCTATCTGTATGTTTCTCAGCCATCAATAAAACCACTCCCATGTCCATACATGGGGTGAATCGGTGACTTTTATCCATTTACCTTATTGTAGGAATCAGCTCCCAGAGAAGGGCCGAGCCTATATCGCCTCCTCTGACGTAAGAGGCAGTCTGAATTCATATAATTGCTATAAAGCGGATATTGATTCAACCTGCAATGCTTTCTCGATAAGACCTTCGCCTATGGCGTTACCTGTGCAGGATGATGTGATATCTTCCTTCCTGTTTATGATATGGCTTTTGGGGGAAGACGATTTACGAAAGATAATTTTGCCTTGTGAATAACACCCGTGATAAACCAAATATTTATAAGGCAGGTCCACTACTTCATTTTGACTCGGGGGAATATGAAGTGAGGCATAAATAAAGCCAAGCGGCAGAACGGGAAGCTCTTATAGCCCACAATAAGATAAGGGATGAAAATTTTGGAAGACAGAAAATGGGATGCTTCAGATTCTTGGGGGACGTCGCGACTCGGTTGGCTGGATCTCAGGACCCTGTTGGAGTATTTCCTGGAGTGAGCTGCATTCCAGAGCCCCGGGTTGCCGCGCTCTCCCAGCAGCATGACGAAGAGGCAATTCTTTCCTCCATTAGCTTCCACAGTGGTTTAAGTAAAGGCCACTGAGGATGCCGGGTGAGTGCTCAGTGTCCCTAGTGGTTTCAACTAGAAACAGGTTGGCCGGCTTGCTAGCCAGTCCTTTCTTTCTCAAGTGACTTAAGCATCAGACAGATAGGCTAGCTGGTCAGCTTTCTGTTTCCCAGTGATTTAAAGAAGACGGGCTAGATGGTCAGTCAGTCTTTTATTTCCTTGGTGGATTCATCATCAAGCGACAAAGTGGTGGACTGGTTCGTCTTCTGCTTCTCCAGTGGCCTTAAACAACAGACAGGTTAGCTAGTCGGTCACGTATTCAGCATTGACACAAAAGCCCCCTTTCTATAACCAAGCCCCTTAGACCTTTCCATAGTCTCCTCCGACCATCTCATATGCCCTCTGACAGCATATCTCCTTTTGTATACCACATCGCTCTAATTCGCCCTATCTCTTCCACGGCTTACACCCTCCCGTATGTTCAAGCCCCGAGCACTCGAAGGGTCTTCTTTCACACCATCATCCATCTCCTTTGTTTGTTCCGTTTCTTTCTTCTCTCCGCTTCCGACATCTGTATCTTCTTGTTTACCCTTATCATATTCATTCTTTCCTAAGCATTTCAGCACAACCTCTTCAACTCTCTCTTACATGCTACCCTTACTTGCAACACTCTCTCTTGTCCAATCGCTTCTTACTCTACCATCTTTCATCACACACTTCATTGCTAACAATTTCACCCTCTCCTCTACTTTGTTATACATGGCCCATGTCTTACGTCTGTACAACACTGACGGGACTACTATACCATCAAATATACCCATCTTTGCTGTCTCTTTCCACACTTTCCTCAGTGTGCTTAGGCCCTTAGGCCCCACACCAACCATATGGTACACTTCATCTTCCATTCCCACACTCCAGCTAACATGCTTCTCCTCTGCTAAACCTAATAACTTTGCCTGTAATCACATTTTATCTCAGTTTTTTCCTTTCATTCACTAAGCTCAAAACCCAGCTTCCGCAGTTTCGTATTAGAATCTGCCACTATCACAGTGTCATCAGTAAACAGTAACTGATTCACCTCCCAGGCTCCCCCACCCATGACAACCTGCAGACCTGCCACTCTCCCCAAATAGCTCGCTTTCACTTCTTTCACAACCCTATCTATTAAACAGCCATGGAGGCATCACACACCCCTGGCGCAGACACACCTTCACATGGAACCACTCACTCTCCTCTCTTCCCACTTGCGCTTATGCCTTACTCTCATGATAGAAAAAAAAAAAAACACACTTCTTGCCGTAACTTTCCTCTGAGACTCCCACGCCATATTTTCCTATCATCTTCCGCAAATAATTTCAATCAACTCGTCATATTCTTCCTCCGGGTCCATAAACGCCGGATACAAATTCTTCTATTTCTCTAAACATTTCTCCACGGTCACCACCGCCCCCCATCCCAACCTCTTCCATACCTTGCTCCTTCCACCGTCGGCACATATTCCTTATTCTCTCGATAAAACCCCACGATGCTTTTAGTAACTCTCCTCCCATACAATACATCCGCAGCATCCCTATCATACTCTTTCTCCAGATCCGTAAGTGCCATATACAAATCCCTCTCTTTCTCTACGTATTTCACACACAAACCCTTCAAAGCAAATACTGGTCTATACATCAACCAACACTCCTAAAGACACCTTGCTCCTCCCTAGTCCGAAGCTCTGTGCATGCCCCCAACCTCTCAGTTACCATTTCCCATATAACTTACCAGGTAGGCTCAACAGATATATACCTCTATAATTCGAGCATTCATTTTTGTAAACCTGCTTTGATTCCGCATAATGGCACTGTACAGGCATTCCGCCAGTCCTCAGGCACCTCGCCTTGAGCCATAAACACACTAAAAATCCTAACAACACTGTCGCCCACATCACGAAAAACTGAACTGCAGTCCCATCCACTCCAGCCTCTTTGTCATACTTCATCTGACGCAAAACTATGACAATATCTTCTCTTTTCACCAAACCATACATCATGACGCACTCATTTTGCTTAACTTCACGTTCTAAACGCCCCAGATCTGCCATATTGTGACCTAACACAATCAACATTCCTTCAAAATACTATCTTCATCTCTCTTTCACTTTTGATTTACCTGCTATTCCTTATCTCTCTGTTCTCATCACAGATGCTCCTATTTTTTTTCCTTCTCCTCGCATTATTCATCTCCATCCAAAACCTTTTATCATTCTCCCGACAGTTTGCTGATATTCTCTCCTCATCTCTCATTTGCCTTTATTTTCCTTAACCTTTGCACTTTTATTATGATCTGCCACTTTCTCCTGTGCACCACCCAATCACTCACACTCCTTCCTTATAGATATCGCCCATGCACCTATCTTTTCTCTTTCACAAGTAACGTAGCTCCATCATCCGACTACTCACTACCTTTTCTCAAGCTTCCATTCCACTACCCACTCCCCAAGTTTTGTTTACTCTCACCTTATGCCACTTTATACCAAATCTCTCTTGGTAAATCCAAGCACAAGCCTCTTTTGTAAGCTCATTCATTTCCACCACCCTTTTCTCAACCATATCATTTCCTCTTTTCCTACAGCATCTAGAGGCCCTTTCTTTCGCCTTCACCAAGTAGTGATCAGACATCTCTCAACACTTTCACATCCAAGAGTCTGTCCTTTGCACGCCTTCCTATTAATTGCTATATAATCCAGTACTGCCCACTTTCCATCACCCTGACTCACCCATGTATACATGTATGCCTCTCTTTTTTTATAGTTGCTAGGAAAACACGGACAACTGAGTCCCTAATCAAGGCCTCACCATTAACCCTATATATTTATGTAGGGGAGAAAGAGTACTTCCCACGTATTCCCTGTGAATCGTAGAAGGCGACTAAGAGGGATGGGAGCAGAGTGGGGGGGGGGTGGAAATCCTCCCCTCCTGTTTTACTTTTCAAAGAGATGGAACAGGGAAAACGGCCAAGTGAGGATTTTTCCTCTAAGGCTTAGTCCTCTGTTCTTGACGCTACCTCGCTAATGCTGGAAATGGCGGATATGTATGAAAATATATATATACATATATGGGTGTGTGTGTGTGTGTTTACATATGTATATATAAAGAGAGAGAGAGAGTCCCTTGTATCTTTTTGAAACTCCTGCAGCACTCAGGAAGCCAGCCGCTTCCACCGGGCGGGACTGTAGGTTTAGTGATGTTGTGTGTGCGGCCATGTGAGGAGAGTGCGGGGCAAGTGAGAAGTAACCATTCGGCGTTCTTCACTGTGGTAGCTGCATCATGGGCGTGGAGAGTCCTAGGATGTACTGAGTTGATGTTTGTAGCAGCGTAGGACTGGATAACGTCCAGAGCGTAGACGTGTGAGATGTGAGGTGTGACGTCTTTATCTATGGAGTATGGTTTCAGAGGAATATATATGTCTGGTGTGGTGCTGTGTGAGAGTGAGGTGGGAGAACGGTTGTGAAGTGTATCTCGGGTCGTTTCAGTGCGCATATGTTTTGTCACTGTTACGTTTGCTGGGGTTGGTGGGGTCTGTGAGTAGAGGCAGGGGCAGGGGTAAGTTTTTCTTTTTTCATACCTGTGGCTTGGTGGTTTGTTGTAGTTTAGTTTGGGAGTGAGGGGTTGCAAAGAATTGAGTACCGAGCACGTTGAGCTAGTAACGTATTGAGGGGGATCTTTGCTTCATTATGTGTGGTTGCTAGGCAGCCAGTGATTATTCTTAGTGCGCTATTTTTGTATGGTTGGCAGCTTTGTTATATCAGCTTTTGAGTGTGTGCAAGACTAGACAGGTGAGGCATAGTTTAGGGTGGAGCGAATGAATCGTTTGTACAGGATTACAGGATTCTGAAGGATTCTTTGTCATGTCCAGAATCTGGTGTCGTATATATATATATATATATATATATATATATATATATATATATATATATATATATATATATTTTCTACATA
>JAYMFT010360767.1:10860-22826 GCA_038088735.1 Panulirus argus
TCAGTATACTAAGGAAATCTTACTATTTTGCGTATAGTGGCGATTTTGATATACTGTTCAAACTTCATACTTATTTTACTGCCTCTCTCATGAATCACTTAAAAAAAATAAGTGTAACACAGACACTTACCAAAACTTCTTTGAACTTCCTTTATCAAAACTTTTCCGCCATACACGGGGAAAAAAAAAAAAACTCAATTTTGGCAAATGGAAAACAAGAGGCCCGTAATGAGTTATTAAAAGGCAAGCGTTTACCTTTATAGCCGAGATAAGCAAAGTTCTTTGGGTACAGTGCGGGCCTGGCCTCATGGAGGATGTCGTTAGCTGAGAAGGGTACACCTGGCACGGGGTCTGCTGTAAACATGTTGGCAAAGATCCTGGCGAACGTTTTTCCTGGTTCTTGCGGGGTCCTGAAAAATGCCGATCCTGGATGTGGCAAGTCCCAAGCGAACGTAGTTCCTGGCTTGTTGTAGGGCCTGGCGAATGCAAGCCTTGCGAACTCGGATCCTTCCAAACTTTAGATCCAGCGAACGCAGGCTTTGGCGAAACTCCATCGCCTGTTGCCTACGGAGAGGTCGAGCAAACGACTTCAGTCTCCCCCACCCACCCGCTGCCTTCATCCATCCCTCAGCATTTTATTTCATACACTCCCCACCCCTTTCATACGCTCCCCATCCTCGTCACGTATTCTCTGTACACGCCCCGCCTCTCCTACACTCTGCGCGTCATGCAGTACCCCACCACTCTACCCATCCGTCGAAAGCAACGCTGCAAAGATAGAAACTGTTGCTAAACTATAGTGATTACTTTCATGTGTAATTTGGATGGACTCACACTCACACACATACGCATATATATATATATATATATATATATATATATATATATACTGAACTTGTAATACCAACCCAAACAGGATAGATACACAGGAGAGGAAACTGTGTGGCTGCTGTGTTGGTGTGGAGACTGTTCGGTCTCAGAGCTGTGGGCTACGCACTATGAGAGCTGGACCACTACTGCGGCCTATGTGCTTCCCACACACCCATCACGACTTCCCTCACTGAGCTTAAAGTGGGCAATAATGGCATAGCTATAGGCAGTCTTTTTGTCACCACCTGATCAACGCTGATAGACACGCCAGGATTCACCTGATTGCGTGAGTGAGGAGTCAGGTGAGAAATAGTGCAAAGAATGGGCCAGAGTACAGGCTAACGATCGTTGGACGGTCGTTACATGAGTAGTTTCCTCGTTTGCCATTGTACTCTATGATAAACGTATTATTAGCAATGATGTTTATTGTGGAAGTAAAGGTAAGAGTAGCAGTAATTATTACTATTTTCATTTTCACAATACAAATTATATGGTATACTTGTTTAAAAAATGCTGTTATTTTTCGAATACGACTAAAATAATTCTCCTTATATTCTGATACACTTTCATAATTACGAAACAATCTTCATTAGCGTCATACCTTTTACAACAGGTGATGCTAAATCCTATAAACTGATCTTATTTCAGACAATTATGATTACAGATTGCTTGATTCGTCGTTGATACTTTCGACAGTAATTCCTTGGTAAACATTGCTTCCTACCCTTATCGATTGAGGGAACTACAATTATTGGTAGGAGGTTGGTTGGGTTATGAGCCCGATTTCAGTATGTGACTTTTCGTATGTACAAGGTTAAGAGACGGAGCGACGCGAGTGTAAAACTCTCTCACCGTAACACACACTAGGTAACCACACACACACACACACACACACACATCATCATCATCATTGCAAATATCAATATGAGCGCATTACCCTAAAGCACTGTGTCGCCCTCTGCCACTGAGCCCTACAACTGCTCTTTATCTGACGGTGTTGTTTGGGTAGATTCTGGCTGAAGAGGACCAGTTCTGGCAGGGGTTACAGGGTCTCCCGATGATGACTACATTGATTCCAAATAAGTCATTGGAGGACATACGCGTTTCTGCCCTCAAGTAGACACTAAGATACGACAAGAAGGAGATATTGTCGACAATCCTTACAATCTCGACACAAAGGCAGGACACTTGTCTCGTCCGAGTGGATAACAGAGTTATATCTGGTGTGCAGAGCATATAGGTCACTGGAAAGCACCTCCTCTCGCCAGGAAGCACTGATAATCATATGCGTTATAAGCCGACCTAATCAATATGAAGTAATGGCTGGAAGGCAGAATTACTCCAGACACAGTGTGAATACGTATCTCCGTAGCCGTCGCCTGTCTGACCGTCACCCAGCTGGTTGATGACACAGTCTCCCATCTGCGTAATCCAGCCGGGAGACGGTGGAAAATAATGTTTTGTCTCCATTTGTATCAGAGGTTCTCCTCCTATATATATATATATATATATATATTAATACTTGATCGCCGTTTCCTGTGTTTGCAAGGTAGCACCAGGAACAGACGAAGAAAGGTTCCATTCGTTCAAATCCATTCCCTAACTGTCATGTGTAATTCACCTAAACTACAGCTCTCTATCTACAACCAGGCCCAACAGACCTTCCCATGGTATCCCTCGGCCGCTTCACACGCCGTGCTTGAGTCCATTGACAGCACGTCAACCCCAGTATACCACATTGTTCCAATTTACTCTACTCTGTACACACCTTTCACCCTCCTGCATGCTTTTTCATTCCATCGTTCCATCTTCAGTTTGATCTACCCCTTCTTGTTCCTTCCACTTTTTTTTTCTATGTTAGCTGAGACGGCACGGGCAGCTAAGGCCCTAATCAAGGCCATCCCATTAACGCTATATATATATATATATATATACCCTAGCCTAAGCCAGGTAACCATTTTATCAACCAACTTCTATGCATATATCCTCTTTGTCAACCTCTTCTCATTCATTCTCTCCATATGTCCAAACCATTTCAGCACACCTTCTTCAGCTCTCTCAGTCGCAGTTTTTTATTACCACACCTCTCTTACTCTTTCATCATTTTCTTGACCAAACTATCTCACACCACAGATTGTCCTCGAATATTTCATTTCCAACCCATCCACTTCTGCACATCCTCATCTACAGCGCATCCACATAATATTGTTGGAACTACTATAACTTCAAACATACCCATTTTCGCCCTCCCAGATAACGACCTCTCATTCCACATGTTCCCTTTCATCTTTAAAGGGCTCCTGCAGCTCTCAGGAAGCCATCCACATCCACAGGTCTGGACCTTTGGTCGTAAGATGTTGCGATGTTGTTTGTGCATCTATGTGTGGAGAGTGCAGCGAAATTGAGTAATAAGTGCTCAGTGTGTTCGTTATATTAGTTGCACTGTAGGCACTGAAGGGTCTTGGGACGTGCTGAAACGGTATATGTAGTGTTGTTGGGATGTATGATGTCCAGAGCACAAACGGGAAAGTGTGACTCGCTTTTGTCTGGGGAGTGTGGCTACCGATGGGTGTATGTCCGGTGGGTTGAAGTTAAGTCTGAGTTGGAAGGGCGAATGATTAATGCTTTTCGGGTTATTTCAGTGTGTATATGTTTTGTTGATGCTTAGTTTGTTGGGAGTGATGGAATCTGTGAGTAGAGGTTACTTATGTGTGAGGCAGGGGAAAGCTCTTCATTTCTACTAGGGGCTTGGTGGTTAGTTGTAAGGTGGTCTGCGTTGGAGGTCTCTAGTGCTGTTGAATAGAACTGAGTGCCGAGCACGTCGAAGTGGGATGGCATGAAGAGGATCCTTGTTTCGTGGTGTAGGCGTTGAGTGTGTGTGTGTGTGGTTGCTAGGCGGCCAGAGACTGTTCTGAGCGCACTGTTTAATGTGTGGTTTGCATCTGTGTTATACTTGCTTTCGAGAGGATGGAAGAAGACCAGGCAAGTGAGGCGTGGTTCAAAGTGAAGAGGATGAATTGTTTGTAGAGGATATATACAAGTGTACAGTATAATAGCTTGTGTGTGTGTGTGTGTGTGTGTGTGTGTGTGTGTCAGTGCCACAAGGGGTACCGTCCCTGGGGTGGGCCTTGACGGGGTAGTCTATGGGATGACCACAATGACGCTACCTAAAGCTGCAATAGATGATTGATTGTTTCTTATTTTTTCCACGTGGTTCACACCACATGAAACAGTTCCTCTCACATCGTTTGGTCCCCCGCATGTTACTATCTTCCTAGATAAAAAAAAAAGATAAAGTACTAATAGGAATACGTTATGAAAGTATCTGTAAAAGAAAGATACTTTCCCTATATCTGTAACGAGTATCCGTCTTGGGACAAGAGAGGCAGACGAGGGTAATATCCACCCTCGTGAGGTCTTCCTTGGAACAGCCTCGTTCAGGATACCAACAATTAATTACAGTTTTAAGTAATGGCGACCCTTAACGAGCGCCCCACTACCTGTGCTGCGGTTAATGGCCCTTGTCAACAGCGGAGGCGGTACCGCCCTCCTGTGGGCGGGTAGGGGAGGGGGGTGGTGGGGGTTAACAAGCCTTTGTTAAAGACTTGAATATTGAGGTTACGACCTTTGAGTATGAGATTACGACCCTTGAGTATGAAGTTACGACCTCTGAGTATGAGGTTACGAGCCTTCAACATGCGATTACGTCCCTTGAGCATTCGACTTCAATCCTTCAGTATGACATTACAACCCTCAAGTATGAAGTTACGACCCTGAAGTATGAGATTACAACCCTTGAGTATTATGTTACAAACCCTGAGTATGAGGTTATGGCTCTTGAGTATGAGGTTTATGGCCCTTGAATATGAGGTTATAATCCCTGAGTATAAGATTACATCACTTGAGTATGAGGTTACACCCTTGAAAATGACGTTACGACTCTGAAGCATGACCTTACGACTATGCGTTACGACTCTTCGGTATGGTGACCTGACCTTTGACCTGACCTGTATTCAAGGGTACCATACCGTCTTGCTCATGAGGTTAACTACCCTCACAGCTCCGGTTTGACGTCATTTCGTCTGCACGATTTCTAACGAGGTGACGTGAGCTGGTGTGGGACTCCTACAGACAGTCTCTTGGGGTGATACCAGCATCAGTATTGAGGGAGACTTTTTGATTACTGGTGAATAAATAAAAGACTATTATAACTGACCCTTTAAGGGATTACCTGTAAACCTGCCAAAGAAATGCTTGAGTATTTCATGAAGTTCAAAGCTGAGCCTTTGAATACGACGGTACGATCCCTGAGCACGACGGTGCAATCCCTAAGCAAGACGGTACGGCCTTTAAGCACGAAGGTACAATCCTTGATCACGACAGTACGATCCTTGAGCATGACGGTACGATCCTTAAAGACGACGGTACAATCCTTGAGCACGACGATTTGATCCTTAAGCACGATGGTACTATCCTTGAGTACGTGGGGGCGATCCTTGAGCGCAACGACCCAATCATTGAACACGACGGTACAATCCTTGAGGACGACGATGATTCGATCCTTGAGAACGATAGGACGAACCCTAGGGTATGATGGCCTGGCCCTTAACCTGACCTTTAAGGGTCCGGTTCGTACCGTCCGCCTTGCTCAAGGGGATGAAGGGCCCTTGAATTTCTTTTTTTTACATAGTGTTTATAAAGATGACAAATTTACACAAGCTCTTTTCGAGCGGTATTTGCCGAGGACATTGTAGAAAGCTAATACGATTCTCAATATATGTCTTTCCCTCTTCAAGCAAGGCAAAGATGAGGGAGATGGGATATTAGCTCGATAGAAAAAGATGAAAGGATAAGATATAAGAATAGGTGATCCTGAAATATAATCTGCGTGAGTGTCTGTAATTACCTAATTGCAATTACCTATTCGTACTGTACGGGGAGGGAGTTCTACACTCGTGGGGCCACATTTCAGAATCTGCCTCTACCATCATACAACTTTTTAAACTTCTGCATGCTGTCTACATTCTCAGTCTCGTAACCAAGTTTACTCCATTCATTCACTACTCGATAAAACTACTTCTTTATATCTTTTCTAACAAGTGTCTTGCTTAATTTCTTATCATGGCGTTTGGTTGTACTATTCTGCGGCTTTCGAAATACAGTACACTGTCTGCATCATCGGGCTAGTGTAAATACTTAAAAGGTTCTGTCCAGATCACCCCCCACGCTTCTTTCTTTCAAGGAAGGAATTTTAAGGCGTGTACTCGTTTTCTGTAACTCAGCTCAATGTGTGTGTGTGTGTGTGTGTGTGGTCACATGGAGTTTTAATTACGAAACAGAATATTAGGTAGACGTAAATTAATTCTATTCGTTTTCAGTTACAGTACGTACTTAAGTGGCAAGAAGCAGCTACTCACTGCATTAGTATGTAAGACCTTTGGCTGAATAAACATTCCTCGGTTACACACCCTTGACTGCGGGAGAGTCTTTGTCGACTCCAACTTCTGGAAGCAAACGAATCAATTGTAACTCAACTCAGAACTTAATGTTGTGGACCAATTCCGATACGATACACCCTGCTAATACCTCCCGACTGATGTGCTGTACATACTGACGATACTTTTGTCATTCTGGTTGACCATATCTGATATAATACTTTTACAAGATGCCTGGAAAGATATACGAAACATGCCTCTCTTCACGCTTTCCGTCACATTGTTCCTCACGCCCACACCTGCTTAAACTCAAAGCTTCCCGTCTGTACCCTAACCTTACTTATGCAGAGGCTGTCAGCGTGTGGGTTCCCTGTCACTGGACTGTGTGAGGTCCTCAGCCATTATTAGTACTTTTGGTAAACAATGTAGATCTCCCCGACGATCGTCACCACATCCTTACCACACACATGCTCACGGCCTAGAGGAGTAGGGCAGCGCAGCGTCCCTCCCTTGTGGTCACCGCCATCAGGAGTGACTGCCACACAGCCTGAGGGAGGGATGAAGGGCTACCTCTATCCCTCCCCCCCCCAACCCCCTTCCTCAGGTGTGGCCACCACTAGGAGTGATTACCACAAGGCCTGGAAGAGGAGGGTGGCATACCTCGGTGTGGCCACCAGCAGCAGGGGTGACTACCACACGACCTAAGGGAGGAATACGGCGCCCCGCGGTGTGACCACCATCAGGAGTGGCTGTTACGCGGCCTAGGGTAAGAGCTCCTACATCCCCCCCCACCCCCACCCCACCCCCGCCTCTGTGGTGGCCACCAGCAGGAGTGACTTCCGGCTGACGTGAATATTTGTGATGTCATCTGAGCAAGGAATGGCCGCTCTCATCCGCGAGATGCCTCTACTTTGTCTCACCTCCCTGCCCCTCCTCCTCCTCCTCCTCCTCCTCCTCTTCCCTCTCCTTCTTCTTCCCTTCCTGTTGCCATCATATCATTATCCTTCTCTTGTTTTTTTTTCTATCATATCTTCGTTTCTTTCTTGATGTTCTTCACTAGTGTTCAATTTTCTCTCTATGCTTGTTATTGCTTGTCACCTCCAAGTACTGTGTCTCATTTTGTTTACCACGTTTTTTTCTGTTTTTAATTCACTACTCTTGCCTTTTCTGTTTATCTATTTCATCTATCACTCTTTAGCATCAGTTATAATCAATACATCTCAACACAATTTTTTTCTAAATCGTCAAGAGACTGCTTGAGACTCACCACATCATCTTGTTAGCAATATATTTCCCATAAATAACGTAAGACAATTAAGAAGAAAATCAAATACTGAGTGAGATCTTGCTCAACCATTTGTTTAGGAGCAATATCTAATGAGATGGTGTCTTTAGTCTCACTCGTTCACACGTCCTCAACCTCATTCGACAATACTTTTTCAACCTCGCTCAACCACACGTCTTCATTCTTACCTGTCGACACGTCTTCAACCTCACCTGTCAACATGTCTTAATCCTCACTCGTCCACACGTTTTCAACCTTACACGTTTACATATCCTCAACCTCACTCGTCCACACGCCTTCAACCTCACTTGTCGACACGTCTTCAGACTCTCTCCTCTAAACATAAAACTCACCTCTCTTAACCTCACGAATATCCTCTTCCCAAAACCCTTCGTACCAGTAAATCTTTTAAACTTGCCAACGAGCTGCTCTTAATGACGTCAGGGGGCAATTAGGTATTCTGGGATCGGGCACTTAGGGAGTCGATGACTTAATTGCTTGTTTGACATGTTAATCACCCGACCACCATGAGAGACACCCAGAAGCCCAAGAGTCAAGGTGAAGACAGTGCTCAGCCTAAAGTCACACAAGGGCGAGAGTTATATCCCATTATACTAAAGGAACACACTTTTCATGAACATCAGAGCGCCCTTACTTTGCGGGGTGAGTACCAGGTACCTTACAATGGTAGCAAGATCCTCGTGTACGTTCCTCTTGACCTTTGCTTTGTCTAATCCGTCCCCCTGCCGGTGTCTCAGGACCAGACTCTACGTCGGGCTTATCCCCACCTGTCCGCCCGTATTATGGAGAGGCTGTGGGCGGCACATCAGCCGACCAGCTTCTAAGAAGCATAGGAAGGAAGGATATGTGGACAGTGGGATGACGTAAGGGCAGAAAATGTATGCCAAAGCCGTTATGGAGAAGGTAATATGAAATACAAAAAGCCGCTGCCCCCAGGAGTTTAAAATCTTTGGGTTCCAGAAATAGATAACAGTATACTGAACGGTTTCATAACCTTCACCATTAAACTGGTATCCTGTAAAATGGTGTTCAGTGAGGACACCTCATAAGCAACCAAGGCACATGGCTTGATTTCATAAACAGACTTAATGCAATTCAAAGAATTATCTTTCAAGTTATGTAACTGAGAGACATAAGTATATTTCAACTCAACATATACGGCTGAATAGAATTAAGTAGTCCTTCAGTGTGTTGTATGTACGAGAAGACGATAGGTGAAACAAATGAAGAGCAGGCGAGACATCACCGGTATACAACAGAGTGGTAGCGCAGGCAGTCGACGGTCTGTACTTGAACCTAATGAGGACAGATCTAGTCATTAACGTGTAGAGAGAATGACGCCGACCACACCTTTATCAACTTAAGACTTAGATGATGAGGTGATCAAAGTACGAAAAGGGCTACAGCCGGCGGAAGCAGGTGAGGAGATAACGGGAGATGGAAACAGCAGCGACTCTGGGAGTGAATGTGTGTAAACAGCTATAGCTGTCTGGCCAATCAGTGGCTGTAATCCACAAACGAGAAAAAGCTCAAGGTTTGTAAAGGAGTTCCTCTACCTTTTTTCTTTCACCGTCACATTTTTCTCTTTCCATCTAACTGTACTTGTGATACAGGAAATCGTTAGTTAAATGTTCGAAACAAGAGCACAGTAGAATTTCTTACCACAAGAAGACCTGCTTAGTTATCACTCACAGCTTATAAACACATCTAAAGTGACTTGGTTAAACGAACGCACAGATCATTGTGCTGTATACTATATATAGTAAAGAAATCATCTAAGCTGAAGAGTCCATAACAATCATCAAGATTTTACGACCGAAATTCAGACCTAAATAAAATACAAGTTGAGAATAAACAAGAATTCTTAGAAATCAATCATCTTATAAAAGACTTTTCCTACCTCGTCATCTACCCACATCCCCTCGAGGGTTATCTATGTGCGGTGTTCCCTTGATGATGACACTTCAAGTAGAAAAGGCATACCTTGAAGGAGGTAATCACAGCATAGCATTAACCTAAGGTTACAAAATTAGATAATGCTGCAATGTCTAGCTCTGTGCCCAGCAAGAGTACTTTCCATTGTAACGAATAGTCTTTAGGCCTCCACTCACTAAGTCTAGTAATGAACCTATGATGCACTTAATAGATAAGAAAATAGCTGGACTTTTCAAAAAAGACGACAGTCCGAGATAACTTGAGAGGATAACAATAACACTTCCTCTTTATATCAAAATCCTATAACATCAAAGTCCTGTTTCTTGTAGTCCTAACTCACGTCTCACTGGGTGGGCCAGCATCCTAGCAAAGCTGCTGCGATTCACTAGAATCGAATAAAATCCTCCTTAAAGAAGTCAACAGAATCTCACGCACAGCTGTCAACAGCATCAACATTACTTACCAGCCAGCAAGTACCTGTCCCATCCTTACGAACAAAGTTGGCATTTTTCATATTCAAAGTTTTGATCACATCAATACAACCAGCCCGACTGTATGACTCTTGTGCAAGACAGCCTGACTTTTTTCTCCAGTCCTTTAAAGAATAACGTAACTTCAAAGGTCAAGCCATCTTCTTCAAGGTTCGGGCTTGTCATGATTAAAGATCGCACCTTCATGTTCAAGAGGTTAACAGAAAAGCCTCAGTAATAGGCTGATAGTCTATGATAGAACTCCTTACCACCTTATCAAGTGAGCGGTAGGTAAGTGCTGAGGTGGTTGTTTCTAGACTCCATCTGGGTCTAGAGGGGGGTGAAAAGCAAAGAATACTGATAGAGGACTAAAAACGGGGTGCTTTACGTGAAGTGAGGCAAGAGGACTGCAGAAAGGTCGGAAATGTTGAGTGATGAAAATGTTAAGTATTGGAGATAGACTAGTAGATTGTAAGGAGTTGGAATTCAAAGACCGAATTAGGGAAAGTGCACACAATATTGTTTGGATCTGTGGAGACAAAACATGCTAAGGAGATAAGACCACATGAAGTGTTAGGGGATGTGTGGATCAGGTGCTTGCTTCATGAAAATTGTGTGGGAAATACTTCGGGAAACTGATGGATTTTTATTTGCCATTTTTTGATCTTGAGAAAGCATATGGCAAGGCTGATAGAGATACCTTGTGGAAGGTCTGAAGGATGCATGGTGTGGGAGGAGAGATTTTACAAGCAGTAGGACGTTATCAAGGGTGTAAGGCATATGTACGGGTGGGAAGACAGGAGATTTAGCGGCTCCAAGTGAAGCTTGGTCTGCAGCAGGGGTGTGTGATTCTTCCATGGCTGTTTGATTTGATTAGGGATGAGGTGGCGAGGGAGGTAAATGCAGGAGGGAAGGGCGAGTATGCAGTCTGAAGGGACGAGGGGGCTTGAGAAGTGAGCCAGTTGTTGTTGGCTGATGATACAACGCTGGAAGGAGATTCTAATAAGTAACTGCAGATGTTGGTGACTGGAAGAGTGTGTGAAGGGAGGAAGTTGAGAGGAAATGGGATAGAAAGTAAGATTATTAGGTTCAGCAGGTTTGAGGGTCAGGTCACTTGGTGTGTCAGTATAAATGGAGAAAAACTGGAGGAAGTGTAGTGTCTTATATATTCGAATGGAACTATGGAAGCGAAAGTGATTTATAGGGTGAGTGAGGTGGGGGTGAGGAGGTGAAGGTTCTGGGAGCGCTAAAGAATGCGTGAAACGAGAGAACGTTGTCTGGAAGGGGAAAAATGGGTATGTTAGAAGGTATAGTAGTTCCAACAATGTTATATGGATGCGAGGCATGGGCTATAGCTGGGGATGTGAGGAGGAGGATGGAAGTGTTTACATGAGTTTACAAGAGAAAGACAGACAACAAGAGGCCTGACTGGCCCACTTTGATCGATTAAGTAATGAAAGGCTAAGAGACAGGTGCGGTAATAGTGAGTGGATGACAAAGGTGAAGACGCTGTGCTTAAACGTTTTGGACATATGAAGAAAATGAGTGAGGAAAAGGTTGACAAAGAGGATGTGCATTTCAGAGGTGGAGCGAACAAGGAAAAGGGGTAGACCAAATTGGACTTGGAAGAATGTAATTAAAAAGATCTTAGTGACTAGAGCTTAAACATGCAGGAGGGGGAAATGCGTGCACGGGATACAGTAAACTGGAACGATGTGGTACGCATTGGTCGACCAGCTGTCAGTGGACTGAACCAGGTTATGTGAAGCGGCCGGGGTAAGCCATAAAATATAATCTGTGGGGCCTGATTGTGGTTTCGTTTCATCGCACAAGACAGCTAGAGAATGGTTGTGAGCGAAAGCAGCCTTTCTTCGTCTGTTACTGGCGCTTCCTCGCTAACATGGCAAACGGAGATGAAGCATGAAAAACATTATATATATATATATATAT
>JAYMFT010360878.1:0-18932 GCA_038088735.1 Panulirus argus
TTTTTCTGTTTTTTACTCTCCGAATAGTGGGTTTTTGTGGAATTGATAATAGTGACATTGCTATTTATTGCTTCACACAAACACATGTGTTGCCTGATGGAAAACGGACGGATACATCCACGTCACTAACTGTCATTTATCAGTTCATAATAAAAAGATTTTATAATACATATTTCCAGCTTATCAACAATAAAATATTAATTTACCATAAAAAAAAAATTCACCATCCCACGTGGACTGTATCTTGTTAAACCTAAAAGTGAGATAAACCCATAAACCCGACAAGATTTATTAAACCTCGAGCCGCAGGTGGGCTGGTGGACAACATACTGGGACAATATGGAGCTTAGAAAGTGAGGAGACATAAAGAAGTACAAATTTGTCTATCGTCTACCAGGAATGTTAAATACTTCTCTCTCTCTCTCTCTCTCTGATACCGGCAGCCTCTTTTGAGACGTAATTCTAAACAAATGCTCCTTAGAAATGCAAGTCATACTACTCTGAAAAACATATTATCCTGACATTTCTTACAAGAGCATCCATTACCTTACCTTACGATGGTTTGGGAGGTCTTCTACCCCCAAAGCTGGGTCTGAGACCTTACTTTATCTTACACATACCTTAAGATGGTTTGGGAGGTCTTCCACCCCCACAGCTGGCTCTAAGACCTTACCTTATACCTTACGTATACCTTTCGATGGTTGATCTAGAACCAAACTGTGAGGTAAGAAGAGCCTCCCCAAACCACCACATAAGGTAGACGTAAGGTTAAGGCGCCTCCCAGCTGATCATATGCCCGGGCGCGCGCGAAAAAAAGGGGCGGGAATTTATGAGGTATGACTGACTGGCTAACGAGGTTATGCCACGAGAATCATAATGAACATACAGCACACACCAGAACCGCCTGCACGAGAACGTTTTGTCTGACAACGTTTATGCATAAAATAAATTACATGAGAGTAATGGAAAATAAAAATATATTTACAAGTACGTATGTAAGCCAACCTATGTAAATACACATATTCATATATATACATATCTAAGAGTTTCGAGTTATCTCCTAACCTCAGTGTGACTACAGAGACGAAAACCAATTACCCTTATAACATTTTCTCTCGCTGTTGTCGCCAAACGTCCCCATAATGGAGACCAACCAGTCGGTTAACCAAGGCTAACCAGCACCGGGGTCAGGACCTGCCTCCCCGCGGGGTACCCCAGGGCAAGAGGATGCCACACGCTGCGACTTACTTCGAGTCGTGACCCCCTTGCTACCTTGACTGCGGGAAAACAAATCAATATTCACGGTAATGTTTCCTGTGTGTCCGTCTGTCTGTTTGGCTCATGTGCTAAGAGAATGTGCGGGTCTGGGCAGCAACCTGGCTCGCCTCTCCTCACGCAAGGTCACCACCTCACCAACCGACCAACTCTTCATTTCACAACTCCTTTCCCCATATGTTCCGCTGGCTCTCAATTCTCCCCGTATTACCATCGTTACCGACCAAACCAAACTTCCTACAGTGAATGGCACCGGTTAAACTACCCTCCACTATCCGTGACTATCCAAAATTTTCACAATGCTGCTCATAAAATTCACCTGATCGGATTGAACCACTTTTTTTTTTTCGATGTACCATATGGCTGACACACACACACGGACACTCCTGCAATGCCAAGATCTTCAACAGCTACAGCTGACGTCAGCTTTTACAGTTGCTTACGTTCTGCTGACGCCAGTCCACACACACCTGTGAATGATAAGCTGATGTCAGCACTCACAGCTGCTGATGGCCGATTGAAGTCAGCCCTAACTGCCGCAGACAGTCAGCTGATGTCAGTCCTACTCTCAAAAGTTAACAGGTCACAAATGCTCTCGCCCATCTATTTCTAACTGAAACGAACCAGTTAGGTGATGAGAGACGCATCAGTCACTCTCTGACGTCTGTCATTTTACGTTCCAGAGCAACATCTCACACAAAGCTCTCCAATCTATCAGTCAATCCATTCACCTATCAATAACGAACTAACGTAAAGCTTCCTAACCTAGGTAGTCATACGAGGCCGCGGAGAAAATGGGGATTAACCTTGTATGGGCTTAGGGCCGGCCGACCCAGACTTTATGTTCGTCGCAGGAAACAATAAAACGTTGCCCTCATAACTTGAGGAACAGAAGATGTGGACGGGGTTTACGGAATTAGCATAGTGACCCACGGGTTATATATTTGTATGCACTCGCGACACTTGCCAGATGCTTCTGGTATTATTGTGTAGGGTTACCTAGTGGACAGCACTAGGATCCCGATAGAGGGCGCTAACGGGGGAACGGAGGGGGGGGGGGAAGAAGTAACCCTGAGATAAATTGATTTCCCGGCTGTTGTCGAGATGGGGGAGGTCTAACCAATGGGGTGATTATAAGGGGCCTTATCTGTCGACTGGCTCAGGCTGGGGAGCTTACCTGACCCACCTCCCCCTCTGACCGCTGTTAGCATAAGGCATCTCGACCCCCAGAGCCTGGATTACGACTACCCATCTGAATACTCCCTTCTCCTCCCCCACCAGGGAGGCTACAAAGACTACAACCTCTCCCCCAGCAGGACTACAATCTCTCCCTTAATAGGACTACAAACTTTCCCCACTGGAGTTACAACTCTTCCCCAGCAGGGATATAACCCTTCGCCAGTAGGATCACATCCCCTCCCCGGTAGGACTACAACATCTCCGCAGCAGGACTACAACACCCCCTCCCCCCTAGAGTTAGCAGGTAACCTTAACCATCTACGGCCAATGTGATGCCACACTCCAGCCAGGGACCAGACCTTCCTCGCCACCACCAACCGTAATTTATGCCATCCCTTTAAAAATTTAGGATCCAGACCTTGCACTTAAAGGGGTACCTGGCCACAAGGTGCGTAATGGTACACGTAGTATTCATGGAACGCTCAAGGTAATGCAAGGGTAACACCCGATGCTGCAAGGACCCATTTCGACGCAGTTCCTCACACAACCTTACGCGGGTGACTGCAAATTACTGACACCGCGATGGGAGCGTGGGCACGTCGGACCGCTGCATCAGCGATACGTAAGCCCTTGAGCACGACCCTTAAGCAGATCGGTACGACCCCCCCCAGCCACCCCCTGAGCATGAGGGTACGACTTTTCGGTTTAGTATGGGTCAAGGTGAGAGGGTTGTACCGTTGTGCTCAAGGTCCGAACAATCGCGTTCGCTTACTGTGTACCGTCGAGCTGAAGGACCGTACCGTCGTGGTTCAAGGGGGGCGATGAGCAGTTGGTTTCCTCAGTCACAGCCTGCGCCAGCAACGGTAACAACCGACCACCATTAACGTTAGACCAGACAGACACTCCGCCACTGTCTAGTCCTGATGAACACAACAGGCTGAACAACGGTACAACCATCTTTATGTATAATCAGGATCAGCCGTGGCAGGGAGCCGTCTGCTTAACTTTACTGAACTGCTGAAAAGACTTTGCTAAAAATTCCATTCAGTACGAGTTGTATTAGTGCAAAACGTGTGTGTGTGTGTGTGTGTGTGTGTGTGTGTGTGTGTGTGTGTGAGAGAGAGAGAGAGAGAGAGAGAGATCTTGTGCATGTGTGTTACATGGAGGCCACAAGGGGAGACCAGCTTGGTGTGATGGAGACGCTGGTGTCAGTCCTAACTGTTGGCCCGTCACAGCCTACAGTCCGGGGCTGCCACCTCTACCATCACCACTCCTTCCACCAGAGGTGAAAACCTCTCTCTCTCTCTCCCGGCCCAGTGCACCGCGCCTCTCACCTTACAACCCACTATATGCACTACACTCGCCTCCACCCAGCCCTGGCTGTGCTCCTCATCCACTCCGTCTCCGTACCATATATTTAGACAAATATTATCAAAATAAATGTTAAACAAGCACCCCATGACCTTCACAAGGCACCATTACGTACTCTTTCCTTTACGTTCTCACTCTTATCTTTTTTCCATATTTCTTCTGTTGAAACAATTACAGGAAAGCGTTTTAAAACCACTACAACTTTCTTCAACACAGATGCACCTCAGTTTACAACCTCTACAATACGGATGCACTTCAGTTTACAACCTGTATAATCAACAACATTGAATTTTTGGTATCAGTTACACCCCCTATATAAAAGACCTTTCTACATCAACATCCTTTACAACAACCATTTAATCTCCTCACAATACTCAAAACATAAACCGTAAAATATCAACTTTAGTTATGACACAATACGACAGATAGATAGATAAACAAATAAATAGATATGTAAAAATATATTTTGATTGTGGAATGAGTCAGCCCAACACGCTAACTACACAATCCCCTCTCCTCTCCTCACACACTACATAATGTATAGTCCCTCTACCACTGGTCTGGGCCCCCAGGTCTCGTGTAACATGAACTCTGTAACCACTTCTTTTACAGCGCCGTACCTGAGGACGTCCTAATCCTGTACCCGGGCACTGTAAGCCCCAGGACCTCACTCAAGTAAACAACTGTAGCCACATCACCTGCCTTACTGTAATGTCTTAGCCACGCAACAGCAATCGGAGTTAGGCAAACAGGGATGAAATATGAAGCCTCCTTCACCACCCACCCCTTCCCCAGCCTCCCTGAGGTCCACTTCTCCCACCCATCTACCCCCCTCCCTCCCCACCAAACGCTCCTCCCTCTCCACCATCCAAGAGAGAGAGAGAGAGAGAGAGAGAGAGAGAGAAGTGATGGTCGTCACGCCTCATAAGCCTTCTAATGCCACCAAACTTTCTCCCTCCATCTAACACCAGAAACTGTTTCTTCACTCACAACCACAATAGGGACTCCATCTCTATATAAGCCATTCCCTCATGGAGAGACTCCATCACAACAGCTTACTTCATCTTCAAGAGACTCCATCACCAAAGGGTACTCCCCTATGCTCACATTGCATCTCTATATAGTACTCCCTCACCATCATGCCGGACTCCTTATCTACAGAGTACTCCCTCACCATCATGCCGAACTCTATCACAATAGAGTACTCCCTCACCAACTCTTTGGGTTTTAGGGAAGGCTTGATCCCTCTACAATACTCTCCTGTACCCTTCATCTAAAGCATTACAGAAGTGTTCTGTCAGTATGTAAAGAAAGTCTACTCCCTCCCCACACTCCATCCTCACAGTGTACCCCTTCGCCGTGCTCACAAATCATCACATTTGTATTGATTCCATAATACGCCACACTAACATGCATATACTACCCTCTATCACGACTCTATAACGCTTGGGTATAATGGTCCGACCTTTGACCTGTGTGTGTGTGTGTGTGTGTGTGCGTGTAGACACGAGTATCCTTCAGGCAATTTAACGGACCGATTTAAGTACATTGGCGCTAAGGTCATCGTACGGTAATATCGACGCGCTCAGTACGGTAGGCTGTCTGTCTGTCTGTCTGTCAATGTTCCCTGTCACTCACGTCTCCCCCCTCCCCCTCCCCAAACACCGCCCCTCCCAACCAGCTGCCTTACCAAAACCCAACCATCTGGTTGTGGAGTTCCACTATCTAAGCTAACCCCGGCCATAAGGCCGGCCAACCGCCGTTCTCATACCACAAACCCAGCCATGACGTGCACGGTGCATGATACGCCCCTCGGGTCACGGCGCCCTTGACCTTTGACCTTTTGACCGCGAAATCAATAGTTCCTGGCCTCAAAACGAAGCCGCTCCAGGAATTCGGCAAAGCCAACGTTTATCGCGAGGAAACGGAAACAGTCAGACAGACAGACATGGAAACAGGGATACGACGAAACACGGACAGACACGGAAGGAGGGAGACAATCAAACACGAAGACAGTCATGGACAGACGGCTAACTACTAACACAAGTCCCGCCATACAAGTACACAGAGACCAACACTTTCTGCTCGACTGCTCTCTCTCTCTCTCTCTCTGGCCATCCAAGCGCCAACTCTGCTTTCTGGCCAAATCCCGCGGTAAGGGCTCTTGAGTACAAGCACTCGCGTGTGGAAACGAAACTTGAGCCGCCACCGTCTTCCCCACACACTTGCAGAAGCGCTCATCCCATCCAAGTCTGGCTGCCTACAACAGGAGGGGAGTTCTCCCTAAATCAATCTGTTTGTCTAACGAAGTTACCCTCCCCCCCATCATACCCTTCCATGAACTCACGTGACCTTGGTCTGGTACTCACGCACTAGTGTGGGGTGGCAAATAACATGATTAAAGAAATTAATCTCACGCACTCAGTGGCCTTCTTGATGTCAGTGTGTGGCGGGAATATACACTCCTTTCCTGGTGCCCCGGACGCTCACTCCTCCAATCATCTCATCCAGTGAGTCTGGATAGTGTCATCAACCTTATTTCGTTTTCTATGACGCATTCCTGACAACTTCACTCCTCTAAACCAAACCGTTTTGCTTATTTCTCGCTTCATAAACCAACTTACGCCACCCTGAGCACATACTCCGGAATCTGCCACCAAACTTTATTTGCAAGTGTCTTCTGACGTTGTTTCCTTCTGAAATCGTATATTTTCAACCTGTATTCTCCCTAGGACCTAACTGCTAGTCCCACATTATAAGCTGCAAAGACCCGAAAATTCAACTCGTCTTCCTAGAGAGGTGTGAGAATAAAGAACACAGAGTATCATATGTTCTATGTAACAAATAAATAACTTTTCAACTGGTCCACGATTCGCTAATCACCACCAATCCCACCGTGCATAGGCATCAGCTGAGTTCAGTCTGAACCACCGTCGTTAACTAGAACAGAAGGCGCTCTGGGTTGTCTCTCCCCGGCAAACAAGCAACCAAACATCTGGGATGCATCCGTGGCAACCAAAAATTGAGGTGGGTGGGCGGGCTTCAGGCCGGCGGAGGCGCGGCCTCCACGCTGGGTCGGACGTGGGGGAGGGAAGGCAAGCAGGCGAGCTCAGCTCACGTCGGCCTGGCCCTCTGTTCCTCATCACCCTGTGATCCCTCTCCCCTCTGTCTCACTCCTCCTGCTAAACGTCCCCTTGTCTTCCTTATCTGGTACTATCTCTCAGTTTATCTTCCTCCTCTTCCGCGCTATACTGCTTTCCTCCAACGCCTTTCCCACTTGGATACCTCCAATCCTCACACACACTCACACTCGGAGCTCGCCCTCTTCGCCTCCACGAAATCTACACCTATAACGAAATCGCGATATCATTTCACTAAATTAACAACGCAAAACAAATATTTTACAACAAAGTATACAAACAAAATCTGAGATAATAATTCGCCTCTGGCAACTTCACCAGAGTGTTGCCAACGCTAAACTGCCTCTCCTATAACCATCACCACCAGACCACCGGAAATTAACACGAGATTTAGTGCACGAAGAAAAAAAAAAAAAAATATATGGCATCCGAATCATATTTCGCGAACTACCGCCCAATTCCAAGAACGCCTGCTGCACTAGAGCTAAACTAAAAATCCTGACCGAATTAACTCTCGATTAAATAAACAAACGATAACTAGAATAAAACAACTGCGTACTTAGAATGCGTTCAAGCAGACATTAAAAGCTGGAGTAAACAAATGGTACAATAACTCGGATCCTTCAGCTGGGGAGACAACCCGAGTGTTCCCTCCGGCCGTGTACTTCAAACCGCCGCCGGCCGGCCGGACGGGTGGGCCTCTAACGGCCACGCACGGTTCGCAGAGCGGGTCGTGACGCAACGCCAACGCCTCCCTCACATACTGAATTACTTCGCCGCCGCCGACACGGTAATAGTGGCGATACAGGCTATTCTTACCATGTTGGGTGTTTACATTATTATTCTTCCCCAGGGGCAGATGGTATCTAGATTCAAGTGGCGACTGGTTTGGCTCCCGTAATTCTCCTGATAGACTAAACTGTCGCTGCCCATTATGGAGCGTGTTTAGAAGCTTAGCTTCAATATAACAAACATCATCTTGTTATAAACTCCGACTTATGTTACTTCTATGTTAAAGTTAAACGAGGAACATACTGTTAAGCGTATATTCCACCTTAGTACGTCATCATCATTCCTGATTCGCGAGAAAGTCCCGACATGAGACGCAGTAAGGAGCGGACGACGGCAACAGCCCCGCATGGACCTGAAGAGGAGTCACGTGACTCATCACCCGGAGGGGGGAGGAGGGCAGGGGAGGTAAGTGGATGGAGGAAGGCAAGCGAAGGTGGGAAGGATACAACCCAAGCAGGGGATGGAAGAGGGAAGGAAGGGCAAGCGGTGGTGGAGCGAACACATCCAGGGGAGGGCTCGGGAAGAAGAGCAGACTGGTAGGCAAAGGTGGGGAGGGTAATCCAACCTCGGCTGGGAAAGGCAAGCGAAGGTGGGGAGGTCAGGCGTAGGAGGGAAAGGTATAGGAGGCAGGAGAGGCCCAGTGAAGCATAGGAGGGTTGGGAAGGGAGGAGAAGTGATGAGGAGGAAGAGGACAAGGCAAGAGTGGGCAAGTGATGAAGGTTTAGGGGCAGGTAGGCATGGGGTCGGGGTAGAGAGGCAGGTTTGGATAAGCCCAGAAGAAACACAAGTGGTGGAGGCAGGGTATCCTGTAGGAGGGAGGTAGGAGGCTGGGGAGGGTATGAATTGGGGGATAGAGAAGGGCAGGAGGCAGTCAACTGTACACTATACTCCAGTAGGGACACTTCTCCCTAGCAACGGCCCGACTCCTCCCGCAACCTCGCATCACAAGAAGTTCTGCTACACTCTAGAGTTCCATACACGCTGTACCATCACTGCAACCTGTAGCTCAACTCATTACAACATCTAGTGCGCACTACTGTACATACTGTGTGTACTTTCTCCGTATATGTTCAGCCTTGGGATGCAGTTTATTTATAAACCACTGTCATTATTATTACTATCATCATTATTTCCATGAAACAGTCATTTCAGAACACCTGATTCATATTATGCGTACATTATCCAGCAAACTGCCGAGGGATATGATATGGCCACGGTGAAGCGTTACGGGTCCCGAACACATCAAGGCAATAAGTGATATTAACAATAAACTTGTGAAAAAGGTCAATAAAATACCCTAACAGAACCTCAATGGTCTCTTTCTCTTCTCAGGTCGATTATTACATTGGAGTGTATTACACCATTTCAAAAGAGTTCAGTATCTACCATTACTTGAACAGCAAATATTTTCAGTAATTTTAAACGTTTTTGCTATATTTCTGTATTAATTACGGACACAAGTATTTTGTATTCTTTAACATGAATATGATAAATACAGAGGTTATTCATGTCATGGAAATAAATAACCTAATCAATTAACGTGAGAGATTATATAGCTGAAAAATGACAAGATATACCTTTATGCCCATCTCAACGCTCATCACAACCATACTCATGATGCGTGTTTATCTCCACCACAGCTTACTTATAAGATGGCAGACCACAGCTAAATTATAACAAGGCAGACCACAGCCTTCAGTCACGAGGGATCTCTTAACACAGTTGCTAGGCTAGATTAATAGGCACTGTTGTTTCTAGTGATTCCCTACATATCCGTCACAAGACTACACTGCGCATGCTCTTGGCTTCGAACCCCACTCAACACTTTGCAAGCTTTAACAGGCTAAAGAAAGAAAAGTAAAATAATCGCTTTTGAATGACGATACTTGAGCACGATGGTACGACCCTTGGGTATGGTGTGACCTCTGTCTTGGCCCATTAAGGGTGTGATGAAGATGATACCATCCTAGCTACGGGTATTACCGCCATGCTGGCTTGTCTTACCGTCGTTCTCAACGGTCATATACTGTAGCAGTCTTTCCACTTCAGTATCTTATTACTTATATAATCTGGCTGAACGCACTCTATAAAAATGCGACAACCGAGGTAAAAATTTTAATTATTTCATGATTCACACCTTAACGTAGGACCTGATCTACAGGGCAGACGCACTGCAGTCAACGTAATAATTTGAATCCCAAACATCCCTATACCGCACGTTATCAGCCAAGGAAATCTTGCCTCTAAGGAATATCAAATAACTCATTTTCTTCCTAAAATCCTCATCATAACTTACGATTCACTCAAGAAAAGAAGATGAGAAAATCTTGAATTAGCATATCAAGTGGGAAAGGATATTCCTCAAGCTCTTCCCACTTGTTTACGCTGTTCCACTGGCCGGCTTACCTCCCCCCAGCATCCTCTGGCCCTCAGGGATGCTGTCGTACCATCTCTTGTACCCTAGAGCAAACGCGTAACGTTACATGTACAACCCATGTTATCATGTTACCCCTGCCATTTACTGGAAAGCAGAGCAATCTCTTCCAAACATATGTGAGAATGTGTGTACACCTAGCCACACATTAACGATAAACACACACAAACAGTCTTACTCGTACCCAAACTCTCTCTCTCTCTCTCTCTCTCTCTCTCACAAACACAAAAAAAGTGTATCAAGCTCTCTTCTCACATCAACAAAAAGATAATATGCAATAACACACACATTGCGCACATGCAAAGACAGATACACGTACCCAGTACCCTGCCGCGCCACAGGGCGAAATAGCCGTCATGTGTAGGGGGCTAGGCTAGGCAAGGGCCAGGCCAGCGGTGGTGCAGCACCGTGTCCTATGAGGCGCTGTCCGTGTAGCAGCGGGCGGGGGGAAGGGTGGGGGAGCGTGCGTGGGAGAGGATGGGGCGGGGAAGAAGACGAACACGCACACACGCACACACTGCCGGCCCGGCCGCCAACTCAGGCACCGAGCTTGTCCCGAGGTTTTCGACATCGTTGCTGCCTCAGTTACCTAGCACGGGGACTTCTGCAGTATCCTGTTAGCGTTCTACAGGTCTTAGGATTTCATTGTACACGGTAGCAGGCGGTGTTCACGGTGCGGCTCAGTCTTTAACCATCACCCATACGTCTGTATGCTTTTTCAGTCTTCTCCTTAACCCCTTGAGTCTGTTTATATCTCTACGTTTTTTAACCTCACGTTAATGAAGTGTCCCTAAATCTTCAGTCCAATTTCATCATAGTGTACCTCGGTTCCATCCATGCAGAATGTTGGCTTAAAGAAAAATATGTCGTGGGCTGAAACTCTGAAACTCTATATCCCTACCTAAGTACACAATCACAGTCTGTCCATCATTAAACATGTCAATATTAAACCAGTATGTGACGCGCTGGAAGGGGGCTCAACCCATCATCCTCAGCCGTCCACGAGAACGTCAGGAGTAAGGATCCCCACTGATGCCCCGGCTCTCTGCTTGATTTCAATCACAATTCAAGATCTTGGGGACAGCCGCTGCTGCCACTATCGACCAGCTCATGCGAAGAGATGGTTTGACGAGACTGTATGCACACTTCCTATTACAGACAAGATTCAAGATGTCCTATAGACAAGACTGCACAACTGCTATGGTCACAGACTCTACCGGAATGTTCTGTAAACAAGTGTGCGCCTACTTCAAAAGACCAGCTCATTTGAAGTGTTCTTAATACATGAGTATACAATTCCTGCTCATCTGTGGTGGTCTGTACATAAGCGCACACTAAGTTCCTGTGGCTTCAGCCAGCGGCCGTACACGCGTTCGAGACGACCCTCTAACACGTGTCTGGCATATCGATTAGCCAGCCGTGTACACCGGCGAAATAAAGGTGCCTTACCTCGAGGATAATTATGTTTATGAGCAGCGAACGTTCAGCGTGAAGGACGCCCGGCGAGAAGATAACAGCTGTACACAGGAGGATAAACATCCCTGAACACCATAACAGATGTACAGGTAGGATCTATTCACAGATATACACCACCTATCCCGGACGGCCGTTCAGGACAGTGCAGGACTGTATTCCAAGCTCGAACACATTCTGTCCCACCGAGCTCGGCCAGGCATCTCAGCTCTGGTGTATGGGAGGCGGTGGGTTAACAGAAATGACAGACTTGTGCCTCTTGTTACGTATGCAAATGACCGGCCCCAGTGTGTATGTGTCTGCGTGGGAGGAGGATGCCCCTGGCCCACACCTTCACGAGCGTCGGGTTAAAGCTGTGCTGCTCTGTACGTTCAAGGTCAAGGTAAGTAAGGTCTGCTGCAGTACATATCAGTTACCGATCCCTTGGCACATGACGGTGCGATACTTGACCACGATTGGCCTGCTCTTTGACCTTAAACCTTTAAGGGCAAGATCAAGGGTCAGGCCATCGTACACAAGGCTCGTAACTCAGTACTCAGGGATCGCACCACTGCGTTCAAGGATCGTACCATTCTGTTCAACTCAACGCAGATTATGCATCAAGTGTGACGTCTGCTGTGCCAGAGGTAAGAAGATCTGACACAAACTTAAGTCAAAGATAAAATAAAAAAAAAAAAAATCTTGGGCTTCTACGATGTAACAAACGCCCACCAGCAGCCATTCCAGACGCCTGCACCGAATCATAACCCGGATAAAGTCACTCCGTTACAAGTACTTATTCCCGTGTTACATTTTGGCAAAAGACCATATAAGACACTTCATCGTAAAGATGAGCGCCACTCGAGAAGACTCGCCTCTCCTGTCAGCTTTAGAATATAATGGAAGGCACAGCCAAATGCTGAGGCACACGGAGGAGAACCTGGCCTACTTATACGTTTCTAAAATTTAGATAAATTAACCATCTCTCCATCCTAGACTCATCCTCATCGCCCATTCAGCAGTGAACAAATGACCCATCGACTCACGGACGCACAAGTCTCGTCACGACGTCCCCGTTGCATGACGATCTGCTTTTCACCTCAACCTACCACTGAATAGCAATGTTATTCATACCGAATCCACTACACTGTATTACATACACTGCTGCAGCAGGATACAGTACCGTAGCCCTAAATATCCCGTGCTCTGGTAACGGAAAAATATAACGTCCGTTTCCGGGTAAGCCTAAGAGGGTTCATCCATCATCTGGTAGGCCTACGGGACTTTATCCTTCCCGGAATTAAGCTGGACACAGAGGGATCCCTCACGATACAGTCCCAGTACGGCCTCTCTATGATGCTGTTCCATACCTTCAGTAAACTCTTACTTTTCTATTACATCTATCTCCCACATACTACTTTCTAGCCATCTATCTTCCAGATACTGCTATCTTTCCGTCAATCTATCTCCCAAATACTGCCATCTTTCTATCTATTTCCTAGATACTGCTACTCTTCCTGTTCCCCAGATACTGCTGCTATCTACTTGTCCATCTATTCCGTAGCTTTCCCCTTTCATGCTCCTGCCTCTGTGCCATTAACCCCACGAGCACGAAAGGTTCCATCCCTCAACACTGTGATACGTCACCTTGGTATGACGGAACGACACCATTCCGCACGACCATACGACTATTAGGTAGGATTGTGTGAACTTTGGCCCCAAGGGTCTTATCGTCGTGCTCAAGGGTCGTATCGCTGTGCTAGAGGGTCGTACTATCGTGCTTGAAGGTCGTAACCAGGCTCAAGTACTTAATCTCAGAGACACAATGAATCGTGAGTTAAATACTTATCACATTATGAAGTCTGAATAGTTCTGTACTGACTTCCTTTGTTGCTTCGCTCTTAACATTAAGTGGCAACGGTAAGGTCTGTACGTGAGATGCATCAAATTATACCGAATCTTAAATCATCACGGTACGGATGGAGAGGCTAGGACGCGTATAAAAGCATAAGCACCATGGACCTTCTTGGGTAACCATCGGTCATAAGAGAGGGGCAGAGAGGCCTGTCTTGCAGCATACAGTGTCATCATTCCCATTATCATGTGCTGCTTGTAAGTGCACCCAAGCGAACCCTGAAACTGTGTATGCATATCCTGTGTTACCTTCCTTAGCATCATACCAATGACATTAATGCCACTCCTCCCTTCTTGAAAGGACAAGGGATCATCTGAGTCGCTAGGCTCACCTGTCACCCTCTTGTGTTCATGTATTGTACCCACCGTACGTTCTGACCTGGCCCCCACCTGCCCCTTAGTCATGTGCCCTTCACCCGTACTCTCAGTGAAATGCTTTGTCTATCGTGTACCTAGACAATAAAAATCTTAAAACTATAAACTCTCCCTCCACTCTCTATACGTACTTTCTCTCCTTCAACCCTGGCTGATTAACCTCCCTGATACTGGCCTAACTCCGGCCCTGCCTAGCCTGAGACCGTCCAGCAGGCGCCGTGTACCTCTGAGGCCCAGCCTCTCTGGTTACCCCCTCTGCCTCCTACCGTCCAGCCAACACCACTCCGGCCAAACCCACCTCCCACCTACCCCTACTGCAAGCCACAATATCCACTCAAGCCTCTAATGACTCCCCCTAACACGAACTCCAACGTCCAACGATCTCCTCCAAACATCTACTCCTCCAACGATATCTTCTACCCCTCCAAATTTGCCCCACCTCCCAACTACGCCGACAACCACCTCACCTCCATCTCCCACAAACACCGAGAATTCCTACCACATGACCAACCTCCCTCGCCCTCTGGTCCAGACCACACAACATCACCCACATGACACATGCTCCGACCCTGTGTTACAAGCACGCGCCTGATCGAATCCCGCAGTATTACTGCTGCAAGGTTATTCATAAAATATTCACTCTCACATCAAGACAAAAAGTGAATACCGTGTGCGTGTGTGTGTGTGCGTGTGTGTGTCAGAATACACTTCAAAAGCATTCAATCACAAATCCCTCTGACAACTGGTGCGGACGCAGCGTAATTGACAACATTGACAGCTTGTACAGGAAGCCTCTCCTGCATTACTACCAGTATACTGCCATTTAAATCTAATTACGTTATTGAGAAAAAGAAATAATAGCCAGCAGATCTAGATAGGTCAGAGGCGGACCCATTACCATACCATTCCTTGTCAGCGATGACGGTTTCAGTACCTGTTGATATTACGGAGGCCGCGCCAGGCCAGGGCTTGGCGCGGCCTTAGTGATGGGGGACGGTCCCAGTGACCAGTAGTGATGATGATGATAAGACCCAACACTGAGCGGCCGGGAAGGTACCTCAACATGAAGATACCGAAGACACAAGGAACACAGTGACGGGGGATGGATCATGACTGAAAGAGTCATCAGTCAGCATGGACAGGAAGGTGATGTGCCTGGCTGGCGTTGGTGAGGGTCATGGCTGACTCCCCTGGCTGGTGCCGGTGTCATGGCTGACACCCCTGGCTGGCGTTCGTGCCTATGTCATGGCTGACATCCTTGGTTGGTGTTGGCGACAGTGTCATGGCTGACACCCCTGGCTGGTGGTAGCGCCGGTGTCATGGCCGACCTCTACCCGAAACACAATGCACGCCTCGCCAAGTTATTATCCCTTGCGTCACTTCGACCCGCCCCCCTCACTACCTGGGCTCATGTTGCGCCCTTATTGCTTCCTGTGACGAGTGTGTGTGTGTGTGTGTGTGTGTAAGTATTTGCACAGCAGGGGAAGGGAGTTTTACACTCGAGGGGCCCCATCTGAACCATCTCTCATATCATACTTTTTAAAGTTCAATATATTGTCCCAGTTTATCATATCCTCATTCACTCTATTCTATTCATCCACCATTCATATTGTAAAAGTATTTCCACACATAATTTTAAATTTATTTTTCTGTTTAATTTCATCATATCCTTAGGCTGATCTATCCCTATCCCTAAATCTTTCGAAGGACATCTTTTTCATGAAGGGCAAATTCAAGGCCTCTAAACTTTTCCTGTAAGTTAGCTGAGTTCCAGAATCATCTCTGTTGCCATCCTCCAGACCTTTTCTAATATCTCTTTTGTGCTTCGTTAGGTGCGGTGTCCAAACCTGAAAGGCATATTCTGGTCTTGGCCTTATGTTGGATGTGAAAAGCTTGCTGAATATTCCCTTGTCTACGAACTTCAATAAAACTCTAATATTTGCCATCAGACAGTTGGTCTCCTTAACTATTCTACTAAGGTGGCATTCTTGCGACATGTTAGGGACAATGTCGGCTTCCGATTCTCACCACACACAAAGCCCTTCAGTTCATTTCCACCTTGATAATATTCGTACCGAGGCCTTCCTCCAACGCGTCCCATCCTAATTACTTTGCATCTACTCAGGTGAATTGCATCAACCATGTACCGGACCAGCTCAGGAGTTTGTCTCTGTCCCCTTGTAGGATGATGCAATCCTCCTCAACCTTTACTTCCTCATGGCCTCGGCATCATCCGCATATTCAGGCATGAATCCACTCATTCTGGCAAGACATTTACACAGATCAAGAAGAGCAATGGTCGCAGGACTGATCCATGCGGTACGACACTGGTGACCCCAACCCTTTTCGAGATGGCTCCTCTTTCGTTCCCTCACACTAAGGTAATTTTCTACCCAAGGAGGATCCCTATATTCTTACCTGAAGATCCAATGTGGTGTCTAATGCTTTCTTACGGCCCAGACGCACACAATCCAACTAACCTTCTCTTCCCGAAACCTGAGTTAACTCACTTTCATTATAAGGCTTGGTGGTTTGTGAGGCATGACTTCCATTTCCTATATCAATGTTTTCTCCCGCTTAGGGACTCCATCCTTTGGTAGCAGTCAGCTACTTGCTATCTGACTATCTTCTCAATACATTGCAGACCACACTCGCCACTTCCTGATCTCCGTTCTTAAACCCGGGCATGACAGTTGCCCTCTTCCACTCCCTTGGCACCTGATCTTCCTCCAGCGACATCTTGACCGGCGTTTCGTGTGGCCTGTCAAGTGTACCTGCACACCTCTTCAGCATATACGGAGAAACCTCATCAGGAACACGAGCCTTATATGGGTCAAGGACCTTTAAAGTCTAATCATTCTCTTTTCAAAATATCTAAATGATTCCCATGACCTCCTACCCACTGCATCTCGCTGGTGTTGGGGCTAAAGTGTTTCCCACTTCGGAAACACTTTTGAACTTGCCATTCAGTCCCAAGCATATCTCAACATCATCCCTATGGATCCCGCAGCCCGATCAGCTGCGCTCTGAATGACATTTTGCTCTTGATGAATTTTTGGTAAAGTTTTACATTATCTCGTGTCTTGTCCACAATATTCCTTTCAAGATTTTTCTACCCTCTTTCTCTCTCTCTCTCTCTCTCTCTCTCTCTCTCTCTGTGTGTGCGTGTGAGTGTGTGTGTGTTATTGTGTGTGTGTGATACGTCATCAAATATTCAGTGCTGAAGAATACAGTGGCAAAAGAGAATGTAACATGTGCACCACGTCCTTATGGCAATACGAATGCCTAACAATCCTCCCCCTGCACCGCTGCAGTAACTTACAACTATCAGAGAGCTTGAGTACCTGCCTAATTCAACAGCACAACCCAATACAACATAAGTAACAGTCCAATACAACTGTAACAGCATAATAACACAAGGGCAAAAGAACATTATAACTGAGCTCTATAGAACAGCATTATCCCTATACAACAGCAGCAGCTCTAAAGAACACCATCATCCCTATACAACAGCACCAGCACTATACAACAGTATCAGCCCTACACAAAAGCAGCAGCTCTACAGAACAGAAGCAGCTCTATAGAATAGCATCAGCCCTATACAACAGCAGCATCCCTACAGATCAGCATCTACCCTATACAACGACAAGTGCTCTATAAAACAGCAGCAGCCCTATACAACAGTAGCAACTCTATAGAACAGCATCAGATCTACACAGCAGCAGTAGCCCTATACAACAGAAGTGACTTGATACAACTGCAACAGACTAATACAACAGAGGCAGCCCAATTTTACAACGGCAAGAAAAAAAATTAAGAGAAACAGTAGCCTACTCCAGCAGCAACAGCATGAGCTGAACACAAGAGCAGGAACCTACGACATAACACCAGAGGATGAGCGTACTACAGCAGTACCATAAGCATGACCATGGGTAAGGGAGGGTCCAGCGGCCGGTGAGGTTGGGGCGGGTGTACTGGCCACCGGATGTGTCAGTTACCCCTCACAGCCTCCCTCACCCCTGACGGCTGTGTTCCTCTTGTGCATGCTGACTCTCCCTCCCTCTCTCTCACTCGACCCAGGTAGCTGTCTCTTCTTTCTGCCTCACCCACACGTGGGCTGCTGGCTCTTAGTGCACAAACACACACACTCTCTCTACTCACCGTATCTATACCCACCCCCAGATGTGTACCCTTCATCCATACTCTCACTAAAAGCTTTGTCTGTGTATATCTAGACAACAGATATCTTTAAAATCAAAAACTCTCTCCATCTCACAATACAACACTTGGTAACACGTCACTTCAAAGACTGTATTTTTATGTCTAACTTTTCCCTGCGGTGATCGATACGCGTTAGGACTGCCATGTGGCCGACTGCCGTCGTAAATACTCCAGATGCTATACTCTAGCTGCTGCGTCTCCACCAGTGGAGTTTCCGCGGTGAATTCTCCTCACGCCCTCCTCTCTACCCTACGGCCATCCAGAACAAACTTCGTAAACATCTGTAAACGTGTCTCCACCAGAAGCGGTGGGCGTCGCAAGGGCGGGGACAGCGTGACTCGGAGCGTCGTAAGGGCGGGGTGGGCGTGTATCAAACATCCACGTTGCCCTAGCCTAACCTACGTCAGGTCTGAAGGAATCTGGCGAGTGTACGCAGAATGACGAAGCCCAACACGGAGAGTCTCTCACTGGCAGATGTTCCGCCGTGCTTAATGCAACACACAGAACCAGCCGGTGAGTATCCAAGAAAGAAATAATTGATACTGCAGGCGGAGGCTTTCCTGGGCGCGGCAGTTCTTCCTGTCTTGTAACACTCCCCGGGATAAATAATCACATAATTACGTCGCTTATTACCACAATTATCATCCTCTTGCAGGTGTTCGCCTCTACGGCCTCCAAGCAAAACACAGAATGCAATTCATGCATAACGCTGGGCCGTGTCCAACTCGTCTCCCAAAAAAAAAAAAAAAAAAAAAAAAAAAAAAAAAAAAAAAAAAAAA
>JAYMFT010360989.1:0-22824 GCA_038088735.1 Panulirus argus
CAGTCCTCTGTTCTTAACGCTACCTCGCTAACGCGGGAAAAGGCGAATATGTATGAAAAAAAAATATATATATATATGTGTGTGTGTGTGTGTGTGTGTATATGAGTAGTTGGGTCTTTCTTTGTATTTTTCCTGGCGCTACCTCGCTGATGCGAGAAATGGCGATCAAGTATAGTAATGAAAAATAATATAGATACAGCGGTCATTGTAGACACATACACGTAAAGTACACCTTACCTTACTTTCCTGCCTCACAGTATACTTTTACATTCATATTCATATATACAAACATTATATATTTACATACAGACTTACAGACGTGAATTTTACATTCACACCAACCTAGTTTGTACTTTGTGAACATGTAGATAGCACATATTACCTCAAGCCTTGAACACTTAGTGGCCATAGTTTGCACTGTCTTTGTACTGTTCATCAGTCATTGAGATTTAAAGCCTTGGAGTTATATGTTTTTTATTAAGGTATGTGTACCATGGCTTTTATTTCTTTGAACCTACTTTCATTAGTGTCCAGTGGATAACTTCCCTTTGGTAGAATGAAAAATACAGGGGAGTTTAGTTTAATGTCATATGTAGAGACTAATATTTCTGATTGAACACATTTCAGATAGAACCTGTGAATTATACAATAAATGTTTTTCTTATATTTTATTTATTTATTTTTTTTTGTTGCTTTAAACCTTCACCAAATTTGTATAGTTTGATGGACTGTGATACTTGTTATTTTAGCAAATCTAATTGTTTGAAATTTAATCTTTGCATCTCTTGCTGGTTTTCCAAGTAATCCCATTAAGGAAAACATTTCATCTATGAGGCATCTGTGTGACTGTAACACACTAAAGCTTAACAGACTTCATCAAGGGATGAAGTATCCTTGGCTTTTAAAGGGATCTCAGTGACATTAAGCCATCTTTGATACAGAGAGTTAAAAGATGGGCATTTACATCCCTATTTGCATGGCCATTCTCCAGCGCCTCTCTTGTTAAACCAGGCTAGCAGAAACTTTTTAAATTTAATAAAAGTATAGTCAAGGCTTCTTATGTATGTCATATGAATTCATCATAAAAATATCTTTTATGTGCTTACCTTTCCTATTTTAGCAAACTTAATGAGTGACAAGTATTGTTTGATTATATATAGATAAAGCAGTGCATGAATTCTGTACACATGTATCTGTAACACTTACATTGAAAATGACAGCCTTAAGAATATATATAAGATTGTGCTTACAGAATCCTCTTCCACATAACATACGTACAGCACATCTGACCATACTTACTCTTCAGTACTCAACATATACTTTTCAGTTTATTACCTCGTGTTAGTTCATGGCTAACCTTTTCCCCATCAGCTGCCTCTTACTTCCTTCTCCCTCACTCCAAGCGTTGCACCTTCAGTTCTTCCACAACTACTTTCTCTATTTTTGTTATTCAGGTTTGTAATCCCAGTCATTCCTTCCATATAATCTGTACTTTTCTTTAGTACATACCCTTGCCACCTTAGCACTCTATCCTAGTCTTTCTTACCCACACCCTGTATAACTCAAAGGGAATTAATTTCTTCAACTTGTAGTCAATCATTTTTTTGATCTGTTATCCCTTAGTCACTCTGTTTTCCATATTCCACATTCCTCAACTTCTTTGGTTTTCTTTCCATATATCCTTCAGTAAGTAATCTGTATAATGTATATCCATGAGTGAGACCATTTTTAATCTCTGATCCATTTAAGATAGTCCACTCATAATTTCAAGACTGTCATCAGGCTGGTCCCAGAAGCTTATATTCCTCATTCATACCAATCTTAATTCCATAGCTCTTGGTTTATGCCTTTACTGCTGTCACTTTTATGAAACCATATCAGTCACTCATTATCCCATGTTAGTGTGTCATTTCACTTAGAATCACACAGTCTTCAGTCACTTAAGTCATGATTCCACACTACTTGGTTGTGGGTCTGTTGTCATAGTCACACAGTACATAATCACATATAAGTCCGTATCTCAGCCTTAGTCAGTCCATTATCATAGTTCTACATTCCTCATTTAAGCTTGTTCATTGTTTAGTCCACTTTTATAATTCCATATCTGTCTGCTGGGTATATTTTTCCAATACCATTGATTATCCTAAATTTATCTGTCAATCCACCTATATAATCCCGCTTATGTTAGCCCATTCTCATACTTGCATGTGCTTCAGTCAGTCTGCTTTCATAATCCCATACCCTCTCTTTGCCATCTTCCTCATAAACATCTTTCATGTACCATTCCTTCAACCAATTCATCTGCTTACCATTCCACTCTTATACTCCCAGATCTCTCTCTTTGCCATCTTCCACTTGTACATTTCTGATATGCCATTCCCTCAGACAAGTCATCCAGAAGATATTCCTTTGATATAATTATATTAATGTTCTTTTAGTGTTTTCATCTGATCTGTTGCTTTATTCCAAGAAAAGAAAGATGTCCCATGGGGGTATCTTAATGACAGCAAAGAAATAGATTCATTGTGTGGAAAATAATGCTAAAGTGTCATACAGTGTCAGCTTCATAATCACTGTATTTAGATCACAGTTAATCAAGGTACAAACAAGCATGTCCAGTAACCCACCACTGTATCATGCACTATCATGGGGATGATTTAGCAAATTCATTTTGACAGTAAATATACACAATAGGATTAAGTAGATAATGAAGTATATGCAATACAATCGTGAGTGGTAGGTAGAACACCAGAGGAAAGTTGTGAGAGGTTGATTGCATAAGCACTTCAAGTGTGCACCAGAAATGTATAAATGAAAGAAAAATTCAGAAGGTTCAAACTTGAATTAGAGGGGTGTTTTCTCGATGGGAGAAGGAATGAGTAAAAGAGTTTTAAAGGCCATGTTATGCTCCATGAAGAAAGACAAGCTTGTCTAAAAAATCAAGGAAGTTTGGATGTAGACTTGAAATGTAGGAAATTAAAAGATTGAGTGAAGCAAAAAAAACTATAAGTGTGATAGAAAATATAGTTTTCCCTAAGCAAACTCTTACTTCACAAAGATATAAATATTTAATACATTTACAATTCTTTTACCATTAATTTCAACTTTACTATTTTTATTCTATTTAGATAAGCTTAAATATTCCTGCATTGTTCACTCTGTCTATCTGCAATAGAAATAAGCCTTCTTTTACATTGCCAGTGGACTTTGCATGCTAACAATTGATTTATGGGCAAATAAAAGATCTCTTAGATCATGATTTTGAATGATTCTGCATTAAATATATCTGATCCTACTATATTCAGAATACCTTAACTTGCTATACAGCAAGAGTAAGCTGACAGCAATAGTGTCATAGAGTAACAGTAGATGGGAGGTTAAAGCAATGGGTAAAAGGAGGCAACAATGAGTAGGAGAAAGCCATAATAGTTAGAAGACAGTAGTGTGACAGCTTACATTAGTAGTGGAAAGTGATAAAAGGAGCAACAGTGATAGAAAGAGGCAGCAGGGGAATGAGGGAATACAGAGAGTCGGAGGGGGTAACATTGGAGGAAAGGGGCAGCAAAGATGGTGGGATCGGACAGCAGCGTTGGGAGGACGTTGCAAAGTTTAGAGGGTTTGGCTGGGGTGTTTGGGACTGCCAAAGTTAGAAGGGATAGGAGGAGAGTGAACAAGTAATAGGGACCATAAGTTCATGGGAAGTAAAGACAGTCTTAATGTTCTTGAACTTAAAGATGCACATGTTCCACTGTTCTGTTGGATTGTGAATAATAGTATTTGATGATTTTACAAATGCTGTTATATCAAATGTATCTTGGTAATTGTCCTGTCTTGCATGATAAACTTTATGTGTAAAACAAAATACCAAATGTTCTTCAGGCAAACATAAAAGAAAGCCAGTAGTAGATCAGGAAATGGAGTCAGGGTGTGATGTATGGTTGGATGGAAAGATGGAGAAATTACGAAGGTTTAAGTATCCTGGTAATACTTTCAGCAAGAATGGTGAAAAGGAAGCTGGGATTCCAGAGACCACTTTCAAAGCAGTGTGCTTAATGGATTTGCCAAGGTTTGTTCATGCTAACCATATTGTTCTATGCTAGTAAAGTATGGATATGTAGTAGCAGAATGGGTAGGAAAATGCTAATAGCAGAAATTGATTTTTGTAGTAGTAGACTAGAAAGGACAAAGTGAGCCATGAGAAATTAAGAGATAATATGCTGCAAAACATGTCTTTGGTAAAGTAAAGAACTGGATGCTAACGATGGTAAGATCACATTGAGAGTGGATGGTATGCAATCTTCTACAAATTATATATTTGAGTGAAGTCAGCAGAATTAGATGGATAGAAAAGCTGAGGATAAGATGATAGGATAGACTGAAGAGTCAAAAGTTTCACTGGAGGAAGCTGCAAAAATGTTTAGAGATGCATGTAGAAGTTTTGCGTGCACTATTGTATCATACAAGAAGTGTATTGGAAACTTTAGAATGTTTCTTTGTATTGATTTTTCTACAGTGATATACCAAAGGTAAGCCAAAATTATGTTTGTCAAATAAATTTTAGCACTGTTAAAGAAGTAGATTTGCGCTTATACAGCTTAGCATGAAAAAGTATTAAATGTAAAGGTATACACAGTCATGCAGAATTAAAAATGGTAGGAGCAGTAGATAGAAGTAGTAGGTTGGAACATCTTGGCAAGAGCATTAGGTAGAAACATTAGGTACAAGTAGTAGGTAGGTGCATTACATAGAAGTAGTCATGACAAACATTAGGTAGGAGCTTCTGTAAACACTGTGCTAGACTTGCCCTCTGCCAGTGCCTATTATGGGTGAGGCACTAGAGGCTAAGAAGTGGCACTGGTGTTCTTTACTTATGGAGACTCTGTTGTTCTGGCCACCCCTTTGAGGGAGTTGCAACTGGAACAGGCATCAAAGATGTAGAAAGATAGATAGAAATTTTTTTGTATCAGAACAGAATTTTGCATATGTTCAAATTTTCAGATGTTAAGTGCAAGACTGGCTAAAGATATATCTTGAAATTTTAGAACAACTGGAACCAAACCATAGACTGAAAAAATATCAAAAACATTGTTTTTTTCATGCTTCTTGCTGTTTTCTGCATATCCAAAGTAGTGCCAGAAACAGACTAAGAACACTATATTTAGTTACATCCACCAAAACCAGAGACCCCATCATTATACTGAATACATAAAGTTATGAATTTCTGGACTGCAAGTAACATATTGGCCATTAGAAAACAAAAAGAATCACATTAAACTTATGAAATCAAACATGATTCAGAAGTTTTCTATAACTGAAAATTGGTGGTTAGTTTCCATTCATTAAGTAACATGATAGGTTATCTACTGAACACCATGGTGTCACTTGTTAAAGATCTGTCAAACAGCTTAGTTATGGCCCATCACACATACAATTAAGTCAAAAGTGCATCTCCTCATACAAGTCTCATAGCATTGCTTTACATGTTTGACAGAGTGCAGGTCTTCACATACAGGCCCCAAACTCACCACATCTTGCATCCACTCTCCTCACTTTCACACACCTCATTAGAAAAAATTTGTTTCTATGTTTCTGTTGATCTAGTAAGAGTGAGTTTACCAAAAAAGACAGTAAGTATTTAAATATATATAAAAGCCAGATTTCAAGAGAAACTTTTTCTTTGGAGGCTTTTATCAGGACATGTCTGTCTTCTTTAGAAGCTAAATCGTCTAAGTTCTGTTTGCATAAAGTAGTTGAAGTAACAGGAGGCTTAATGCTCACTCAAGGCTGAGATGGATTAGACTACCATGACAGGCTCTTCAGTTAGCAGTCAGTAATCCAAATGCCTACCTTAATCAAGAAATAATTCCAAATGAAGAGAAAATTATCTACCTCTGTAAAACAATACCTTTGTACAGAAGATAACAGTCTTTTCTTAGTTAAGGCTGTTGCAGACAAGTGACTGTACAGGATCAGCACTGGTACTTATTAAGGACATTCATGACAAATTGTCCTCTTGTATACTGTCTCTCTAACTCAAAATTGAAAAACAATGTGATATGCACTTGCAGTGTCCATTTTGCATAACACACAGTATGATTGTTAAACTATTCTCCCGTAATTAAGCACATCAGAAACCTGAAATTCATTTGGAAAATGAATTCTCTCATTTCCAATATCATCTTTAGTAGTACTGATTGTAGTTTTTAGTTAGTGTTAGTTTACTGTTATTGTTGATATTATTATCATTAGTAGAAGTAAACAAAGAACACAATGGAATTCAAACAGCAACAGGCCACTGGGTCCCAGGGGACCCCTCTAAATTTTCAGGGCTGAGCTGTTTGGGGACTTAAAAATGATAATACACAGCAATTCTGATGACAGCAGAATGACTCTAATTCTGCCCCTGTACCACCTGCCTTTACCCTTGCACCATTCCACTTATATTATGCTCAAACTCCTATAAATACTGTGTGAAGACCAGAAAAGATAACACGCATTATATAAGTGAGTACATGTTGCTAAAACATACTGCTGTTTTTTGGTAAAATTTTGGTAATTTAATTTTTCCTGTATACAGCTCTATTGTACCAGAATCCATTCTGTTATCTGGAATTATCTAACAGTCCCTAAACCTTGAGGTGGACGTATATTGTAATGTTTACTGTAGGAGAAGTATGACAGTTTCTGTTAGGAAGGTAAATGACTCCTTTGCAACAGTTGCTTCGTTAGTGATCTGCCCCTGATTAAGGAAAGATGTGCATTATGTAGATATGCTTATGATAACTTTTATTATGCCAAAGAAGATTCCATTTGTGGTTTAACATATGCTTGAAGTACAGTGTGCTTCTGTTTCACCCCTTTGTCGATAATGCAATGTAATTTTGGAAAAAGGTAATATGTAGCTTCAGTATAACAGAAAAATGATGACATCCACCCTACAGAGTAAAAACTAAATTGTTTGAGTCTTTATCCATAGATATGGAAGTAAACAGTGAGTATTTGAACTGCCTTGAAGCAAGTATATTAACACACACACACACACACACACACTTACCGGCGATGATTTCATTGTCACGCTGACTGTCACGCTGGTTGCATCGTAATTCTTGGGTTCTCTGGGTATTACAGACGTCTGACTTCAGCCTTCCTTATTCTGGCTTTTCAACTCTCTCTGACCTGATAGGTTTACGGGGTAATATATATATATATATATATATATATATATTACCGTTCTCTGAAGTAGGTGGTGACATTTCTACCCTTTCCCATTATGCTTTTATTCTTAGAATTTTTTTTTTTTCCTAACGGATGCTTTTGGTGTGTAGTTACAGTGGGATTACCCAGAGGCGGGGAACTATAATAGTGACGTCTCAGAGTGATGACACCATCAAGCCAAAGTGGTAGAACAACAGGTGAGCCAGTGTGGGAGAACGACAGGTGAACCAGTGTGGTAGAACGATAGGTGTGCTAGTGTGGTAGAACGGCAGGTGAACCAGTGCGGTAGAACGACAGGTGAACCAGTGCGGTAGAACGACAGGTGAACCAGTGTTTTAGAACGACAGGTAAAGCCAAAGTGGTAGAACGACAGGTGAGCTAAAGTGATGGTGGAATTGTTAACGATAATTTAGAACGAGCAAAGTCGTCCGTTGGGAGTTAACGAAACTTTACCGTCCCTTCTGTGGATTGAACTCGAAAACAAACGAAAGTTAACGAAATACCATAGACTTGAACGACGACAAAAATTAACGACTGATGACGAGGTCAGAGGTCGTCGAGTTGAAGAAATAGGAGAACTGCGTACTTCTCAAACAAGCTGGTATTACAGAGAGCTCGGCTAGGCTTTTTATTATCTCTGGAGGCGTAAAAAACGAGATTCCGAATCCTCTTGAACAGACATCAGTGAGAGTTGAATAATCACTATTCATTATCATTTTTAAAAGATCAACGAGAGGGGGTTAACGAGAGCAAAGAAAAAGAAACATCAGGTATCTATAAAACGAAGAATTCAAGGAGACGACAACGAGATTTCATTTTAAACTCAAGCGGCAGGAAAACGAGAGAGAGAGGTGCCAGTACTTGCCCAACGAGAGCTCATTAAACACCAAGGAAGGGTTAACGGTGGTGGCGTTAACCCGATGCGTCTGATGTCGTTAATCTGGTTAGCGAGGCAGTCGTCAAAGGACCAGCCGGCAGCCGGCCAAATTAAATATGCTGAGATATAACTCACTTAGCTGTCCGCCGCTCCCCCCCCCCCACATCCCGCTCCCTCTCCGCCTCAACCCTCCCGCGCCCTCCTTCCCCCCAAACCCTAGAGCATGTATCCCCCAGCCCCGGAGCATACGTATGTCCCCAGCTCTGGATCATGTATCCCCTAGCTTTAATGCATGTCCCCCCCTCACCCCCCCAACCCTGAAGCATGTGTACCCCAGCTGTGGTTCATGTGTTGTACCCCAGCCCTGAGGAATCTGCTCCTCCAGCATAGGACGGATCTTGCGTCCCTCCAGCACTGGATCCCAGACTTCACACGTCATAGCGTCAACATAGTCACGCAAGCTGTGCTGCCCCTCCTTGCCTCGTATGTGGCCAGGGTGGTTTGCATGAGCCCGACGTCAACATGGCCCCCTCCACCGTCATGTGTGCCAGTATCAACATGGTTACCCCCTCCCCTCCCTTACTGTTTCCTGCGTCGGCAAGGCTATTTCTAGGTGTACTAGAGTCAGTAGGGCTGTCAAAAGTGTCCCTGCGTCAACATGGTAGCCTCCATGTGGCCCTTGCGTCAACATGGCCACCCCTTAGGTGTCCGTACGTCAATATGGCCCCCCCCCTAAGTGTCCGTACGTCAACATAGCCACCCCTAGGTGGCCCTGCGTCAACATAACCACCCCGGGTGTCCGTAGGTCAACACAGCCACCCCCGGGTGTCAGTACGTCAACATAACCACCCCTAGGTGTCCTTTCGTCAACATGGCCGCCATCCAGGTGTCCCTGCGTCAACATGGCCACCGCCCCAGGTGTCCCTGCGTCAACATAGCCGCCTCTTGGGTGTCTCCACATCAACATAGCCACCCCCGGGTGTCCGTGCGTCAACACGGCTTTCCTCAGGCGTTAATGAGGATAAGGAAGCACGAGGGTCCCATCTTTGTGACCCGTGGGCGAGGAGCAGAGAGGTCGAGACGGGGCGCCCCTTGGAAGCGTGCGGGCCGACGGCGCTGCCCGGGGAGGAGATACCGTGCAACCCCGTGGCACGAGACTCGCTCAGCCCAGAGGTAATGGCTACGTTGGCAGTCGTGTCATGGTTGATGAGGTCAAAAGCTCTGATGAATTAATTATAAAGATGAGGGCCTCTGAGTTGTTGGGTTTCTTTAGGGACATGACTAGTAGGCGAGGAAAGCTGACGAGGCAGTGGGGTGGTAGGGGAGGTCATCTTGTTACCTGACGAGGCAGTGGGTGGTAGAGGAGGCCATCCTATTGCCAAACTATTGAGGGGTTTTGGAAACTTGCAGCGTCCGTGTGGAAGCCCAGTCAAATACGCATCTTTCATAGGGTAAGCAGGGGATCGGAGAGATGACGGTGGGTCGTAATTCAGAGAGAAATTGTTTTTTTTTTTTTTTTTCTTACTGAAGATCTGGTTTGCGCCAGGAACCCCGGCAGATTTATTGTGCTCCCCATACCCATCCTGTGAGCGGTAGCGCAAAAGGATTACAGGGGTCACAAAGGGTACTATTAAGAGTCTACTAGTCAGAGGGACATTGTGACTAGTGGAGGGGAAAAAGCGCAGTGGAAGAGACGGGTTCAGTTAGCTCAGGGAAGAACTCCCCCTCCTCTACAGTTTATCAGGCAAGTCCGTGGGTGTATAAGAGGCACTATCACGAACCTGCATGATCGTATGAAATTCGTGTACTGACTCCAGGATGTTGTGTGTGTTTGGCACCACTAGAAGGTCAGTCAGGCTAGGATGCGGGTAATGTCAGGGGGTCAGGTCAGGGCCAGACACCAGCAGACGGAGGCGAGGTAGTCGTTAACAATTACTGACCTGCTGCTCCACTGACGCGGGCATAGGTGGGAAGTCTGCCTGTTCGGGTCGCTCACGCCCTCCCAGTACCACCGGCTGACGTCGGACTGCCACAGGTGATATAGTTCGGTCGTGCATTGTGGGGAATTTTGCAGTGTCCCTGCGTCAGCGTGGCCATCGCCCCTCAGGTGCCCTTACGTCAACATGGCCGCCCTCCAGGTGTCCCTGTGTCAACAAGGCCACCGCCCCCAGGTGTCCCTGCGTCAACATGGCCACCGACCCCAGGTGTCAGTGCGTCAATATGGCCACCCCAGGTGTCCCTGCGTCAACATGGCCGCCCTCTAGGTGTCCCTGCGTCAACATAGCCGCCCCCAGATGTCCCTGCGTCAACATGGCCGCCCTCTAGGTGTCCCTGCGTCAACATAGCCGCCCCCAGGTGTCCCTGCGTCAACATGGCCGCCGTGCTACGGCAATTACGAATCAGGGAACTTGTCAAAGTCAACAGAGAGCTGTCAGTGTCGCCGGAGGCCCGATGATCAGTGTGTGCCGGGCCAACACCTTCATTATTCCCGCCCGGGTCACACCGCCACCCGGCCGGCCGGCCCGGTATCCAGGGCCGGCTAACCCTCTCCGTCCGGCATCCAGAGCCGGCAAACCCTCCGCGTCCGTTATCCAGAGCCGGCTAGCCCTCTCCGTTCGTTATTGAGGGCCGGTCAAATCCCCCGAGTCTGTTATAGAGAGCCGGTTAACCCCCACAGTCCGTTATCCAGAACCGGTTAACCCAAAGTGTGCGTTACGGAGAGCGGATTAGGCCCCTGTCCGTTATGGAGGGCCGGTTAAGCCCTCAGTCCGTCATGGAGGGCCGGCTAAGCCCTCAGTCCGTTTTAGAGGGCCGGTTAAGCCCCCAGTCCGTTATGGAGGGCCGGCTAAGCCCTCAGTCCGTTTTAGAGGGCCGGTTAAGCCCCCAGTCCGTCATGGAGGGCCGGCTAAGCCCTCAGTCCGTTTTAGAGGGCCGGTTAAGCCCCCAGTCCGACATGGAGGGCCGGCTAAGCCCTCAGTCCGCTTTAGAGGGCCGGTTAAACCCTCAGTCCGTCATGGAGGGCCGGCTAAGCCTTCAGTCCGTATATCTGTCTTTATTTATACCTCTCTGCCTATCAATCTATATGTCTGTCTGTCTGTCTGCTTGCTTATCAATCTATCTATCTATATAATTATCTGTCTTCCTGTATGCTGTGATCGCTACGCGTTAGCCCATCCGTGAGACAAAAGCTTGTCTCTGGTACGTATGGACAGGTAACTCTCTGTCTGTCTGTGTGTCTCTGTCCTTTTCGACACCAGACGTCACTACTGTCCCCCCCGTGCATCGCAAGAGGATCGGAACCTTCTGGTGTGCTCTGGGACGAACGACAGTTAGTTAAGATCCGACTCGCCTCAAGTGTCCATGACACACACACACACAAGTCCCACGCTGGTTGATACGGTGTCTGGGAGTCTCTCAAGACATGTTGTCAGGTGGTGGTGGTGTCAGCCTAGCGTGACAACCACCACCTGCCACCACAGATGGATAGGCAAGGCGTTCGTAGCCAACAGCAAAGCTTTCCTCCGACACAACAAAGCTTTCCTCCGACAAAGTAAGGGGCTGAGATTCCATTGTTTAAACTTGCCTCTCTCTCTTGCTCTCGAGAGCTAGAGGGAGGGAGGAAGGAACAAGCGAAAAATGGCTAGATTTGCACGAATCCAATCATCAGGTGTCCTTTATTTTGTACCGATGCCATGACCCTTCCAGCCACAGCCGAGTGCTACAGACTCTTTTCCCCACAGTTTACTGGTTTACGATAACAGACTACAGATGCTCTGGTTCAGGGTACTGACAGCACGACGCGTCGCCCCCGAGCAGTACACAACAGCACTCAAGTTTTCTCTAGCCAACGCGCGCGCCTCTGGCTCACCGGAATATTCAAACCCCGATACCCCAAAGCCTCCCTTCACTCTACATTTCCCTTTTCTCCTCGTTTTGCACTTCTTGACATTCATCCTTCCCAAAAGAGCGAAGAATTTCAGCATATCCAGGTCGACTTTTTAAATCTGCATACGTTTCCAGAAAACTTAGAGAAAATACAGACAATATACAGTAGTTGGTGGGGTGGGGCTCTCAAACAATGGAGACAGTGTTGAATGGAGCGGCAGTCCAGCGATTATTCATACTATTTACAACGATTGGGATGGGGCCTTTATCATAGCGGTCTGTCCAAGATGGGATTGGTTCGATACACGTTGTGGTGCCGAACTGCAACACAGGGGACGAGGGATCACCGATGACAGGAGGTGACGGTGAAGAGGTTAATGCAGCGCCTTCTCCCCGAACTATCGAGTAAGCTGCAGGTGATGATAGTTGGGGATAGTCTGGAGGACCAGAGTGTTTCGAGTGTCTCTACATAGGTGGCGTGAGAGAGACCGTTGATGATTTTTGGTGACCTTTTCTGCACCTTTTCCCGTAGACTAATAAAAATTCAAGACTTACCACGTAGTTCACTCAAGGGAAAAGAAGTTAGAGTATTATCTAATTCTAATGATTTCTCATTAGCGTTGGTGGTGTGTATGATTTAGATTTGGCATTTGTATATATACCCTAATATCTAAATAAAAAAAAATTTTTTAGATTGGAAATTAACTGGAACCTAGTATAATTAATTTAATACCACACCGCGTTAGAATTAGTATTTCGTTAAGATACGCCTTGTTATAATTGGATTTTTTAATTAGACTGTCACCGCGTCTCATTTAAACCGTCATAAGTGAGGCCACAGACAAGTGTAGCCGCTTTTGTGTAAGTGTGTGTGTGTGTGTCTGTGCGTGTGTAGCAGGAGTAAAGACTACGGGGGTTGACTTGTGTAGTGACTCGACCCTTGCTGAAGAGGGAAGGCGTTGATGCAGACAGGAAGAACAGTTCATCAGCAGCATGACTAGCCCGGAAGATGTAGGGACACAAGAGAGAGAGGGAGAGAGAGAGACCGGCTGAGGATACCGAAGGAGTAGGTGTGTGGGTCAAGTTGAGAGATGAGGACGTTGGATCCATTTAGGGGAAATCATGAGTTGCTGCTTGGGATGTTTGGGTGAAAAAGGGTCGTAGACGAAACACTGAAAACAAAAAGGGTCCAAGCTGAGCATTTGTGGAATAACGAAAGAAAGAAAAAGAATGAAAGAGATTGGAACAGGATTTTAGGATATGAGGAGAGTCTCCAAGGAGGTCCTGAGACCGTACAGGAGGCGTGTTTATAGTAGGGTATCCGTGTGACAGGATGTGGGACTTGAGTGGCGTGTGGCAGGGAGATGGGTGGTTTTTACCCCCCCGTTGCTGTTCCTGTCAGGAGCCGTGAGAGAGAGAGGTCTTGGCAGAGTGTGTAGGAGAGGGTGAGGTTGAGAAGGACTGTACGGGAGGAGAAGCAGGCATGGCATGGCATGCTGATGGCTGCGGGTGACCATGGTGGTCGAGTTGGCTCTTCCGAGCAGAATGACACAGTGCAAATACTGACGTTTGAGGCAGCTGCGTGAGGGAGGTGTAGGCAGCAAAGACACGTCCGTAAATGTACTTCAAACACTGATAGGGTGTGGACGGTGAGGACTTTAAAGTCCACAGCCGCAATTAACCAAATGGAAAAGACTTGTCACAGGGAACTCAGCAAATGTGTAATTAAGTCTCACCAAGGACACAGAGTATTTGAAATTTACCGAGTGGATTGCATGCTTCTAAAATCTAGCGTATTGTTGGTAGTGGCACGAGGAGGAGAAGAGAAGAGAAGCAACACCGAGCGGGGGGGGGAGGTGGGGGCACACAGGCGTACACACACACACACACACACACACACACACAGGGATGGCGTGGAACGAGACACCTGAAAAGAAAAAAAAACTTATTCACCGAGTCAAGGCAGGATCCTATCCTCCTTCCCCTCCCCCACCTCCCCTCCACTCCTCCCTCCCCCTCCCTTCCCCCCTGACTTGCCGGGAGGTGGGGTGGGGAGGGGGGGGGACTCACTTGAGGAACATTCCGGAACTGGGCCCGGGCGTCGCGCACGTGACGCGCCTATGCGAGCGCGCGTGTGAGGAACTCAATTTGGCGAGAGAGAGAGAGAGTAGTGCGTCGGGAATGTACGTGTGTACGTATGTATGTACGAGCCAGGGGATGGTGGGGGGTGGGGGATGGATGTGGATGGCTCCAAGGGGCCAGACCCGTACAAGTACGTATTTACAGTCGATGTACACGACAGAGCTGGGTGTACTGTCGCCTCCAGTTAAAAAAATGACCCACCCTCGGCGATTCCCTCAGTGGCCCGGAATTCCCTCTCTCTCTCTCTCTCTCTCTCTCTCTCTCTCTGCATTTCAGGTTACAACGGGGTGAGTTTGGTTAACTACTGTCACCAAAAACAATGTTTATCAGTGACAGACACCGTGCTTGTTAACAGTCAATGGCTCTTACTGTTCGTATTTCGATACATTATTGCATTTATTTTGTGTGTGTGTGCGTCGGGTATGTTAAGATGATAACCGGTCAGACAATACTAGACATGGCGTTGTATCTGCATCAGCGGGTGGGCGATAGCCGTTCGTTGTTCGACATTACGTTTCACATTGTTTCTTTTACTACAACAGAACAGTAACTATTAACGTCCATCATTACTATAATTACCCGCCAGTAACAGCCAGTCCGTATTCTTGAAATAGTTACTGGTCTTGGTGGCTGAGTGGTTTAGATGCTAGACTCACCACGGTCAGGAGGTACCGGGTTCGAGTCCCCCCCCTCTTCCTGTGGTGTCATTAAGAATACAAATTGTCTTTGATTAATATTCTCCGCAATAGCCAGTCCTTTGAGACGGTGGTGGGGGGGTAGGGGAGAGGGGGGTGGGGGAGAGGGGGAGGGATAGGTGCCGGTGTTCAGTTATCTTACACAGAGAGGTGTCATACACTTGCATCCTATATCACGTCAATGGCACATTTCTTGTGGCATTTCACTACAGAATAAAGTGGATTTGTTTTGCAACGGGGAATTTATTCTGGAGGTTTGGCGGTGTTTTTTTTTTTTCAGAATCACCCTGTATAGTATATTTAAATTTATATGCATTAATACCGTAATACCACCATTATTGTAGGATGGCTGCCCCCGTCCACACGGCTCGAGTCGTTACTCAGTGGTCCCATGAACACCGCGGCCAGACTTCGAGCTCCTGGACTGGACGAGAGAGGCCTGCCACCGGAATGCCATCGAATCCGTGTGGGGCAACGTGGTGGGAGGAAAAGCTGGAGAGGAACACGCCCTGAAGGAATGGGAGAGAGGCTCAGAGGAGAACCTGATTTAATCTACAACGTGGTGTCCTCGATGCCCCGTCGGGAGATACAAGCGATTATTCGTAGGGAGGGACATTGTTCTTTGTTATTATAAGAATTTTCATTTCACAACTTCCTAATGACATTCAAATATGTAAAGAGTTATTTGGTATTGTATTTACTTATCCTCTATGATATTATTGCGCTGCGCAAAACTGTACACAAATACTGTCACCACATGTTAGCTAAAGATGTTATGGTGATAATTAAAGGTGATTCTGATGTTTTCACCTCTGACCAACAGAATCTTGGTAAATTCAACAGTATTACGCAACCGAAACAATGTTTCACATCCAGAAAATAAACTGTCCGTGTGGGGTATATTTCCTTAACCATTATTCATGATTATGAAATAGCTAAAATAGAAACTGAGTTATATTTAACTGAAAAATATATGTGTTAAGTGGCAGAAACTTTAATTACGTTAAGCACTGTTCAGCACTTGAGATCTTTGTTGGCTTCACACTCCCGCTTCCCAAAATTTCCCCACCAGAAACTGCCCAAAGCCCTGAACTCGATCGTCAGCGCGTTTACAAAGGAAGGGGTGGATGGGGGGCGGCTACCCTAAGGGGGATAAGTTAGAAAGGAGAAACGCTAATGGAGGGAAAGAAAAGGTAGGGGAAATGAGAGAGAGAGGGAAGTGGGTGAGGAATAAATGATAGATTAGAGCGGATGGAAAATTAAGCAAGAAAAGGGAGTGAGAGATGCCAAACATGACATGGAGGTTAAGAGGAGAAGTAAGGACAGGTTAGGGCGAAGAGGAGGTTACGGAGGAATCAGTAACCCTCAGTTATTTACGATAGATGTTGCATCCTCTATAAGACAAAATTATAAGAAAGTAAGAAAAGATCTGGAGACCCATTAAATTATCAGAATTATCAAAATGGTTACAGATCTTCATACTGAAACTAACCACTTTAGTATATTGTTCGTCGAAAAATAGTGAAGAGCAGTTTGTTTCATATGCTAATGAGTTAGTTACTGTTTCAAGAACATGTAGGTTACATGAAACACAGCTTCAACATAAGCAAATATTTATTTTTAGAGTCGACCTGCGGCCACGATACCTATGATATGTAAATTTAGCATTTTCTAACCCAGGTCGTAAAGTAACATCATGATTGTGGTTCCGTGGGGGGAAATGTCTGATAAATGCCAAACAAGCAATGCTCTCACGTGAATGAAAAGTCATAAAGCAATTTCTATTTTATGTTACAGTATTCACGACAGTCTCGCTATGTCTGTCCCCGGTTTGCCATTATCTTTATTGGACAACAGTACCATCTTGGCCCTCACGTAGATTTATGCAGGTGTCAGAAATGTCAAACTCTCTAAGTCATAGCAGGGTATTTTCACCACTCCACACAACTCTACCCACCGTAGTACTGCCCACCCAACTTCTTACATCACCAGTATTGAGAAACGTAACATGACATACTGCATATAATCAGGTAAAGTATATTTATGCGGAAAGTATCATCAGTCAAACCATGGAGCAGTAGTTGATGACAGTTTTTTCATCAGATATGTTGCCAACTACAAGTGCCTGACAATTGAAACACTGAATCTCTTACCGATGACAACTCCTTGATTAATACCCTCACTGATTAAGGGATATTCCCCTGACGAGTCAGGCGGCCTTCCTGAAGCGGAGTTGAAATATATGAAGAACTAGCACTCTATGGTCGAACAAGTGTAACCGTGGTAAATCGTATAGTAGTTGATCATTATGTATGATAAATTATCTAAAAGTTGTTCATCTCAGACCTACTGAGGTATTGCTTGCCAAAGGGGGGAAGCTTTATCAAAATAATATTATTCTCTGAGAGAAAGATTAAGAAGTAAATGGGCTTCGTTTCGAGGTCACACCACGAGCTGTGGTGGTAGCAGTGGTAGGTAACGTTAATAAGAGTCGGGAGTGCTGAGAGCACACACGACACCTTAGCTTTTAGGCAACATTGTGGGGAGAGGGGCGGCGCCCCAGGGTTGGGGGAGGGAGCGCCCCCTCCCCTCCCCCCCTCCACAGTACCCCATTATCAACCTGTAACTATAAATCAATGGATGCCAAGAGGCAGCAAGTCCATGATTAGCTGTTGGGCTCACGGGCCGCCAAAGTCCGGCCCGGTGATTGGTGAGTGGCCCAGTGAGCCCCGTCTCCCCCCATTGGCCCTGTGGCTGCAGGTCGGTGTTCTCCGATTGGTCCGCCCAGGTCCTGGCTGGCTAGTTTGGTAATTGGCTTGACTTGCGTTGCCTTGCCGCCTCAGCAGCTCGTTTGCTATCCCCGTCCCGTCCGTGATTGGTCAATGTGCCGTCCCTCAGGCCTCGATTGGCTGGTAGTTATATCATGCAACTTATGACTGGCTGTCGGTGTGATCATCAACTCCTCCTCACTCCTATTGGCCAGTTGCTTATAGGCGAGTCCTCCCCCCATTGGCTAGCTATTATCTGTCGCAGGTCCCCTATTGGCCGGGTATTTGCAGAGTTCCCCCCATACAATTGGCCGGTTATTTTCAGAGTTGCCGCAATTGGCCGGTTTATTTTAGCGAAATCCCCGGATTGGTCTGCTGTATCCTGGTGTCGCTTGATTGGCCGGCTGGGAGGAGGCGGCTCCTCATTGGCCGGAGCGGCGGGAGTGAGTGCGGGCAAGAGGGGCGCAAGTGGTGCACATCCATCTATAGCCAGGTGAGGCTTGAAGAGTTACCAGAAGCCGCCACATCCCTCAACTACGCCTCCCCTCGACCCGCAATCCCGGCGACTCCCGTGGGCGATCCGACCGTCCCTCCGGACGATGACGATCCGGGGATCACGCCCATCGCACCCCGGTCCACGTCAGGACGACGCCGGACCCGGGGATAATAAAGTGTTAACAATGTCGGAGGCGCGGCAGGTGGCGAGGGAGGAGGTGGGGGGAGGGAGGGAGGGGCGGAGGGCTGGCGGGAAGGTAGCCGTGTGAGTGGCGGGCGCAGCTCAGTGTGCGTCGTGACACCGCGCCGCCGGCACCTCCGCTCACGCAGAGACGCACGTGGCCGCCTCGTCGAGCCGCGCCGCCCTACACACACACACACACACCAGCACTGCTGCAGCAGGAGGTCTTCCCGCGGCCTCCCCCCGCACCTCCGTCGTCGGTGACTGCAACGGGTAATGACGCTTAGTTCACAACGCTCCCATGGTCATGTATTGTTTGATGTAGTGGGGTAGGAGGAGTTGGACCGCTGCGGTTATGACCTGCGGTCTCTTGCGGGAGTCTGGTAGGTACTGCCGCAAGATTCGCACGGACTTGACCGTTCTAATGTCTAGGGATACCCAACAGGACGGAGGGGAATAGAATCGCATGCGGCGGAAGTACCGGTCGCATGCGGGCCTGCTGGTTCCGCACTGCAAGCATCTCTCCTCCATCACAGCTCACTCGAACCGCAGGTAATATTTTCTTACCTGCGGCACATGCCCTGGCTGCCCGCACCATACCCACAACACCAACTTGTGGCATCGCCGTTTTCGTCAGTACCATACCTGCTGAACTGCCATGGCCGCTATCAACCTGCGGCTATACCCAGTCCGCCTATGCCATACTTGCGGCACTGCCGTACTCGCCAGTACTATACATGCGGCACTGTCATGACCACTGATCCCATACCTGCAGCATTGCCAAGACCATCAGCCCCATGCCTGCGGCACTACCATGGCCACCACTACTAGCCTGCGGCACTACTACGGCCGCTAGTAACACAAGCTGCGGCTCTGCCTTAGTCGCTAAAACACCTGCGGCACTGCCTTGGCCGTCAGCAGCAATCTGCGGCACTGCCGTGGCCACTAGCACCATACCTGCGGCACTGCCATGGACATCAGCACATACTTGCGGTACTTCGGCAGCCTGAACCATACTTGCGGCACTGTTATGGCCGGTATTGTATAACTGTAGTCCAGCCATTACTATGACGGTTGAACCATAAATTTGCTGCCATAAATATAAGCATTACCATGACCACCACAGCCACTCATGCAGTGCTGCCATAACCCGCTACCATACTGTGGTGCTATTACAATAGCCACAAATGATGCCATACCCGTGACATTACCATTAGTGGCAGTCCGATTGCTGTGACTACCATACCTGAAGTACCATTTTGGCCGGGAGTACCATAACTAACACAGTCATGACCGGAACGAAAAATATCTGGTTTACAGGTGCCTACCATAACTACTGGACTGCTATGTTATCCCTAACAAACCTGAAGCACTACCATGATCGCCACTACCATACCCGTGACATCATCATGGCCGTCCCTATCGTGCCTACAGCACTACCATAGCCAGCGCTACCATGACAGCTGCTGACATACCTGCAGTATCATTATTGCCATTGCAACCACAGCCGTGTGCGTTACCATGCGTACAGCTCACCATACCAACAACACCGTTGTGGCCATTGATACCATGCATATTGCAATATGGAAGCCACTACTACCATACCTACAACACTATCACGGTCATCGGTATCACACTAGGCTGCCATTACCGCCACAACCATACCTAGATCACACGGCAACAGAACCGCCTGTACTGTGGTAAATCGGCACCATACTACCGCTCCCATAGCCGCCACTACCGTACCTAAAAAGTCCTACCTCTGTCATCGGCACCATACTGCGCTCTCACGGCCGCCACTACCATACCTCCGGCACTACCATGGCTATCGGCACTGGCTTGGCCCGTGCGCCACCATTATATCCAAGGATGTTAGAAGTAATCACAATCACTTGCACTACGAAAAGAAGAACTACCTCAATCTCAGTTTAACGTCTGGCAAATGACGTAACCTTCACCAAATCTGGCGCTAATAGTGAAATAATCCACAGCGGAAATCTTTAAGAAGAATCCCAAGAGTATTTTAAGACACATCTTGAATCGTATTGGACGCCAGTTTAAAAGAAACTTCTAGGTATCATTTTGCGCGATTGTTATGCAAAAGGATCGGAATTGTAAATGTGTTGAGATGGGGTGAGGTAGGGTACACTTTTTTTTTTTAAATAACACGCGAAGCCTCAGTACCGATAAATATGTTATCTTAAATCCTTCACAATCCGCATTTCCAATGCAAATTGCAATTGTAAACGAGACGATATCACGGGCTGATGTCGCTGTTCCGTCTGTACTGTCCGTATGTAATATTAATATCCTCCTCTATGCCATCGTACTCAGATATTCGCTGTTAATCGGTATGTATGTAAAATGTGAATATCTTATTCAGACCCTGACCCGTAGAGCGTAGTGAAGTTCCTAAAATCCTAGACATTGAAAAATGGCATAGGGTAGGTAAGGTTAGGAGAATGTGGTTATTTTTTTTCATCCTCTTCGTTGTAAATACGGAGTGTTTAATGACATTCAGGCTGTCATCGCTATACTTAGTAGAATACTCGTTAAATATTCACACATTTGCGAAGTTTAACTTGTTAAGTCCGAATAAGTTGTCCGTCTGTTTCGTATAGGTAATGATACTTGATTATTTTTTACTCTTTTTTTTTAGGTAATATCTAAACTATCATCGGTTTTAGAGCCAGCGTTTATCGAGTGTAAACGCAGGGTTCGCTAAAATTAATAAATAATAGGATCTAGTGATAATTAGAATGATTATGAAAATAATATTCACCTGATGAGTGATTTTACAGACGGTGTGTATCTCCAATCTCCTGTTCTCCGAGTGAGTTAAAATCTCTGGTTGGTGGTGGCGGGATAGGTAAAGCTCCAACACCAAAACTCAGGGTACTCCGGTTCGAGGAAATAGCTTTTTTCGGGGAAAAGTACAAGAATGGATTATTTGAGTGGATGAGAATGGCTTGTACAGAACAGGAGACATTTGGATAATGTGAAAGGAATTTAAATCTAAACGGCTACGCCGGATGACTGCCGCTCAAGCCTAGCACCCACACAGCGCACAAGCTACGGAAATAGTGAGAGCGACTGAATAATTAAAGTTTATGAGGCTGTGATTTACAGTAATTCGTTACTTGAATGACAGCGAATGAAATTTTCACGCACGGTTTGACAGTCAGTCGTCCTCGACTGCTGGTGGCGACTGCGTCCAGAACCACAGAGACGCGGAAACTGACTGAATCTCATTCCGTATAATGACAAATCACTGTTTTATAACCTTAGTGTTGTTTTGTGCGTGTGCACATTCTTTTACGTAGTCCGTAATAGGAACTTGGAAATCGGCTTGTATTGGTGAGAATATAGCATACAGATTTCTTTAATATTCCTGAGTTCGATGTTACTAATCCTATCCAAGCATTTTGTTTTTGGTTATAACAAAGCTTCGTCGGGTCTAAAGATATTATTGCCCAACCTAGCATGTCTCACTCGGCAATGGCTTCCCCCCCGGCCACACCCACCCAGTCTCCACGGAGTAGAAAGAGTACGAGACTTCATTAGATTAATGTTTCACACGGGGAGACACTCATGAAGGTCACTCGGAATTATTATGGCAGGAGTGGACTACTAATGCAGCAGCAACAGCGGCTGTGGTGGTGGTGGCTAGTGCCCGAGGTAGGCGACGCCCTTCCTTGCTTCTGAGCGAACGGACATTTGCCAATCACCTCCTCTGGCTATGGCTGCCCAGTCAGGTGGTGTTATACCTGGTGTGTTTTTTTTTTTAAATGTAAATTCCCATAACGCATTTTATGACTAAAATCATTAATGAGATGTTGGTGGCATATGAGCGGAGAGCAGGAGCAGAAGCAACGCTAGAGAGCGCTTTGTGTGTACCGTGAGTCCGGGTGTTGACATTTTGCTCGTGCAAGGACTAAAAAGTTACCCACACTGTGAATAAATCTGTCGCCATTGTATTGTCTTTGTTGGTGTGCTGGAATCCCCAATCTCAAAGTCTAAATCAATACCGAAATTTTCCCCTCGAACATTGACTCTCAATAATGGAAAAGATTAGGACAAGCTTCGAGGATGGAGTTGCTAAGCCATATTTAGATTGGTTTAAACGGGTGGCGAATATCATGTGAAATGACTATGACTGTGGCTATTCGGGTGTACCAAGCTTGTTCAAGACGAGGTAAACGATGGTTGGTGGTTTAAAACACAGCTGCTGACGGCACTTACGAAACTTATGAGTACTGTGTCCGATTTATTTTCTAAGCTTTGGTATATGTGATCAAAGTACAAGAGCTGTAGGATTATTTTGTTCGTAAGATTATTTTCTTTCGGCCTTGTTTCTAGGAGAGTCTTATTGTCGGATGCGAAAAGTATTGATTTTTCACGGAGTTTTTGTATGTTGAATATAAATCAGATAATATATATTAGAATATTTGTTTTACGTGTCAAAGAAATGTAGGAAGATTTGTATGTGGAATATAAACTATTGTGTGTGCATATATATATATATATATATATATATATATATATATATATATATATATATATATA
>JAYMFT010361100.1:0-22824 GCA_038088735.1 Panulirus argus
TATTTCAATTAGGGCCCGGCCTTGATGTGGACTTTTGTCCGTGACTGGAGCCTTCAACATAAAAAAAAAAAAAACATCCTAATACACAGCGTGCCTCTTTTATCGTTACTGATTAATGTTTTTTAGAGATATATCATTGGCAAAAAGAAAAATACCAGGTATATCATACCCTAGAGAATCTCTTAAGTTTATCATGGTCAGACTGGCTATATGGCAACTCAGGAGTCCACCAGGATTGGAAATCATAAAGCAATAATAAGTTATGGAAAATTGGCTTCTCTCATTTACCCCAACTCCTCCCCAGGACATGGGAACCTTGGATGATTTAAAGAAAGTTAGCTCTCATTTCCAGTGCCGCTCAGACTATCGGAACCAGGGCCTGTCTCCTTCCCTGTCTCGTGATATGCCACTAGAGAAATATTTCGAATAACAATAACACTATTCCACTAAGTTTCAAACACTACATAACATGCTATTACATATTTGTACATTAAAAGGGTCGAATTTTGCACTCGTGGGGCCCCGTTTCTTGTACTGTTTGTACCATCAAGGAGATTTTCAAATTTTTGCTTGCTGCTGGCTTTCATCTCCTCCTTGCTAGTCCATTCCAACCATATATTACCTTACACAAAACCAGCATTCATTTACGTCTTTCTTTGCCAGCCTGTTTCCTCAGCTTCTGATCATGGCAACTCTGGTATTGCACCTTCTCCGGAACTGTTGATACTCAACATCATCAAGTTTACTGAAGAACTTAAAGGACGATATCAAGTCATTCCTCTCTCGTCTAAAGTGGGGAGCTGTGTAGCTTTCAACCTATCACAAGCTCGGCCCTCTTAATTTTGGTATCCTCTTGGATGCACTTCTCTGGAACTTCTCATACTCCTTCAGTATTAGTGTTGCAAACTACGCATACTGAGAAATAGCAGCCATACAGCTAATCACAGTATTATCTCCCATCTCTTTTTCCGGAAGAACAAGTGCACGAACTGAGTAAACCATAGCTCACAAAGGTTCACGAGCCACGGGCCGTATGCGGCCCCGTACTAGTTTTGTGCGGCTCTTGGCCCTCAGAAAATATTAGCTCATTGAAAAAGGGACCTCATTGTATAATTCACAGGGGTCCCCTTTAGTTCCAGTTGCCTCTGGGCTTCCATATATCTAAATTCGGCTTTGGTTTGAATTATAGATCCGAACGGCATCACTAATAAAATAAAACAGTTACTGTGAAAGAAACATTCTCTCAGGTTGCCGGCGAAAGAAAAGAAAACGAATTATTTATTGATAACTATTATCATTATAGAGTTTCCTTCCACACACGAATAATAATAAAAGTTATGATAATGATAGTAATGAATATAACAATAATAATGATATTAATATGATAATTTTTCTCATGCTAATTCACAGTTTCTCGCGTTATCAAGGTAACGTGAGGAACAGGCTTCATTCACTCACATCTACTCTCTGGCTGAAGTATAATGTTACGAGACCAGACCCTCTTCATCTACAATTAGGCCTCACAGGCCATTCTGTGGTTTTCCTTGACCACTTATATGCCATAGCTCAGCAAACTGGTCTCTACCATATCTAATTCGCTATCTCCCATCACACCTCACACTCTCCTGCATGTTAAGGTCCCGGTATCTCGCAGCATATTTGACTTCATCGTTCCACCTCCTCCCCGGTCACCCAATTTTCTTTATTTCCTCCACTTCCGCCTTGCATACTCTTTTCGTTAACCTTTCCTCAATATTTCTCTCCCTTTGCCCAAACCGTTTCAGCAAACCTTCTTCACCTCTTTTATACATGCTCTCCTAACTACCAAACCCCTCTCTTACCCCATCATTTCTTACTCGATCAACTCTCTTCATACCGTATACTGTCATCAACCTTTTCATTCCCAACTTATTCACCTTTTCCTTTATTTCTTATCAAAGGCCCACGTCTTGCATGCAAACACACCATTAGGACTAGTATATCATCAAACATACCCATCTGTATCCTTTCAGACAGTGACCTCTATTTCCATTCACTCCTTAGCGCGCCCAAGATCTTTGCCCCTTAACCCATCCTATGGCTCACTTCAGTTCTCATGGTTCCGTTCGGTTCCATGTCCACTCTCAGGTATCTAAAACATTCCACATCCACCTTTCTTTTATTCACACTTCATCTCTGCTTTCTCCTTTCATACGCTCTCCTAAACTTAGTAACCATCTTCTGCAGTTTCTCACGTAAATCTGACATCAACGCCGTGTCATCAGCAAACAGTAATGAAAATCTTCCCCTCCCTCCAAGATCTACGCATTTATCTCCTTCTCCTACCCATCCATATACAAGTTAAACAGCCTTGGTGACATCATACACCCCTGGTGCAAACTCACCTTCGCATAGAATCACACTTTCCAATCTTCCTATTCGCACACATGCCTTACTCTTTTGATAAAAACTTTCTGAGTTTAGTAGCTTGGTCCCACATCATATATTCATAACATTTCATTAAGCAGCTCTGTCAGTCTTATCACGCTTTCTTCGGACCCATATATGCCACGAGTAACTTTTCAAACCAATCACGTGATCCTTACATATTCTAACACTCCTAGCCTTTTCCCAGTCTGATGCTCCGTACATGCCACCAACCTCGCAATCACCACTCTCCCATACACATTAGCAGGTACACTCAGCACCCCTGTAGTTCGAGCATTCACTTTTGTGTACCTTGCCTATATACAATGGAATTATACAGGTATTCTGCCAATCCTCAGGCGCCTCACCTTAAATCACACGTACACTGAAAATCCTAACTAACCAGTCAACAACACTGTCACCCACTTCCTTGAGAAATTCAACTACATTCCTATATACTCCAACCGCTTTGCCCACTTCAGCTTACGCAAGGCATTCGCAACCTCTTCTGTTTTCACCAAACCATTTGCCATGACTCTTTCTTTCATTATCTCTACGCCCCAAACACCCCACATCTGCCACCATCTAACATATTCAACAGTTCTTCAAAATATTCAATCACTCTTTTCATCTCTAATTTGCCTTTTGCCACTTCCATCTCCAACCTTCAATGATGCTTCCATTTACTCTTGCTCTCCTTACAGTATTAACCTCCTGCTAAACTATTTTCTCATCCTCTCTGAAGTTTGCTGATATTCTCTCACTCCAACTCATGTGCTCTCCTTTACAGCCCCTGTAATTTCCTCTTGACCTCCTACCGCTTCCTTTTGTACATTATCCGGTCACCTGCACTCCTTCCCTGCAGGCAAATGTCAATACACCTCTCTTTCATCAACAACGTAACTTCCTCATCCCACAACTAACCATCTTTCCTCATCTGTCCAATTCCCATTTTACGCGTATCATATAGCTGCACATGTAAGCGCTGCTCCCCTATATACCTCTCAGGATATTGTTCCACAGCATTACGTTCATGGTATGCCGTAAGCCCATGCCCACGCATGGGATATGAACTACGGTGCGACTCCCTTGGCGTTTGGATGGTTAGACATTAGACAAGGGCTATGTATTACGACACTGTGTATAACGTTAGAATTCTCTAAAACATATGAATAATTTGTTCGTTTTTTTTTTCGATCAGTGGTTTACATGATGACGCTGTCATCCTCAATTATCATGGCAGTCAGTAGGCCTAAGGCCCAGATAACCGACCCATATCTTGCGCCAGTGACTGTATCAGTCAATGTTAGCATCACATGATAATGTTCTCTTGTTGTACCATCTTCTGAAGCAGAGGGGATGGGGGTTATATGAAGGAGAAGAGCGGATGGGCCCCTGTGTGCACAGGGAGCGTGTTTGGTGAAAGTACACATGATATTCGACTAGCAGTTATAATTTGACGATGACAGTCTCAGCAAATGATCCTGACAGTTGACAAGCCTAAAGCCTAAATAACCGTCTAACCAAACTAGGCGCCAACTAGTTCGGCTGTTCTAGGCGCCAACTAGTTCGGCTGTTCTAGGCGCCAACTAGTTCGGCTGTTGTATTGCCAGTGAGCGCGCCGTCAGTGGTGAGAACCTGTGAACCAGTTATGCAACTGCATTCATCGTGAACACTTTTCTTCCGGGTACCGAATACACGTCACAGGAGAAACCATAGCAACGTATCAGACAACAGTGAGTATTTCTTCGAAGGTTACTGTATAAACAATACTGAGACGCGCCTGTAGTGGGAATATTATACATGACAGAAACAGTCTCTTAAGTGAGAGCCTGGCTGAGGAGGAGGAGGAGGGAGGTTCCTTGAGCGACAGGAGCTGCCGTAGGTGTCACATCTGTGGTGACCCTCAGTGGCTGACTGCGCTTCCTTTGCTCACACTTATTCCTGTGACGTAAGAGCCATTCCTTGTCGTGCTTCTGTGTACTTACTGGTCCAGAGATTGTTCTGCCAGTCGACCTATGCCTCCTGCCCCAGTTCCCCCACACATGTTCATGCCGACATGAATATCTTTCAAGTCACGTTTGTAAACATCTTTGAAACGGAACTTTTTAGCGATTTGTGGGTTTCTTTGAAGTGTCTGTCTCACCGTAGAGCTTCCCCCTCCCACAGGAGGCGTGTGCATCGTGCATCCCGTGCATAAGTGCAGCCAAGGAAGGCCTTCTGTTTCTGAGGAGTGCCACAAGTCGTGAGGTCTCTTCCCTTGGGCAAGGGCGCGCTCGCATTGGTGAGCTTGTTCTTGCCACATCATATCAAGGATGTGGCGTAAACAGCTCAGTGGAAGCTCTTCTGTGCCTTGTCTTGGTAGCCTCGTGCGGTACGCGGCTTACTTGACGGTCACACAGTACGCCGGTGGTGACGGAGCTGTGTGATACCTCAGTCGTTTTCTTCAGGATGATTCTGGCATTGCTCTAAGTGAACGTTTTGTCTCTCGAAGAACAATGACGTCGACCTTCTCTTTTATATTATCAATAGCTTGCCGGTGTTCGGCCATTCGAGAACATTTTTCCCGACGTTCCAGCTTCAGCAGCCTTAGATTTCGCTTTCCTTTGCGAGTCGGGAGGATTTTGGTTTGTCAGTGACCTGCTAGCGAGGTAGGTAGTGCCTACTAGGATGCGATGATCTCTCCCACCGTCGAAGGCAACGCGTGATACCTCTTTAGTGCTGCACGCCAATCGAGCTGGGCGTAACACAAGCTGACTGCTACTCCCTCATGTGCACTGGCAGTTGAGGGCAAGTTTGAAGTGACCATGGCTTGGCTGCAGTGTCTGAAGGGGGTTGTATGTGGAAACTCAGTTTGCACCCTCCACATGGTCTCGCGGACTGAATCCAGATGAAATGCAGGCTGGCGCCGATGCATTTAGATTCACGTTGATCCCTGGAAGGTGAATATTACCCTGCACCAGCTGCATGATGGGTCCTCATTCCAGCGTATCTCTTTGGTCGGACTCCCATAGTCCTTCCCTCCCATAAGATTGGCCCATGTGGCAATGGAGACAACAGGCATACAAATTATACACTCGCCGTTATTCCCGGACCACCACTGGTTGTATGGGTGCTTTATGGTGATAGTGGTGGCCTCTTACACCCTTCCAGCTCCGCCGCTGTTTACATATACACTAAATGTTGCTTTAATATTCTGATCAGAAATTGAGCTACGACTGTTGCCATGTTGCAAAATGAAAGCTTCATATCATAAGGCATGAATTGAATATATATATATATATATATATATATATATATATATATATATATATATATATATATATATATATATGGAGTGAAGATGAGATGAGACTACGCTATTTTCTTCTGGTGGGAAAAAAAAAAGAAAATAAATCAAGAAGCTAATCCTGGAGCAAACAAAAGCAGGGAACGTGAGGTGTGTTCCGAGGTGCCGCCTCCACACCAGCTTTTATTTTTTTGTGCGTGTGTTTGTTTGTGTGGCCAAGAGGAGAGGGAGAGAGAAAAAAAAAAAAGAGAAGTGGTTGGTCCAGCCCGAGTCCTACCTCCCTCCCTCACCATCACGCCAGGATACTCCTCCCTACAGGCCCCACGTTCCCGTCACTAGTGGTTCCTTACGGTCCTCAGCTTTTGGTCCGAGGTGACCAGGCCTCTCTCTCTCTCTCTCTCTCTCTCTCTCTCTCTCGAATTTTCGCTTTTAGGTTACTTTCTCTTGGCGTTATATTAATTACTCAATTCTGTGGCATCTTGTGATGATGTCATTGACTTGGGGGTCGTATGAACTCAGTGTATTGTAGCGTGTGTGTGTGTGTGTGTAAGTCTAGAGATTCGTTTCGTCTGAGGTGTTGGGGTTATTGTCTCTGGTGTGTTTGTGTGTCCTGGGATAAATACTTTTCTTCTGGTGTGTGAAACGCCTGAGTTTAGTCTTGCCATTGTGTTTAAAAGTGTCGAGGTGACTGTGTTGTGGCTTGTCTACGTTCTGAGATTTGTATTTTAATGTGTTTAGGTTCTAAGGTTCGTTTTCTAATGTGTTTAGGTTCTAAGGTTTGTTTTCTAATGTGTTTAGGTTCTCAGGTTTACTTTCTAATGTGGTTAGGTTCTAAGGTTCGTTTTCTAATGTGTTTAGGTTCTAAGGTTTGTTTCCTGATGTGGTTAGGTTCTAAGGTTCGTTTCCTAATGTGTTTAGGTGCTGAGGTGAGTCTTGTATTATAGGCGTTTAGGCGACTTTCTCCTTGTGTTTTTTAAGGGGAGGCAGCTTACTTGTGGCGTAGGTGTTCAGGTTGCCTTCTTGTGGCGCGGAGGGGTCTTTAAGGCGCTGAGGTCACTTTCATCTGTTGTATGGGGATGCAGAGGCCATTGTCTCGTGCTGTATAGAAATGTAGAAGGCATTGTCTTTCGTCCTATGGAGGTACTCCGTTCACTGTCTCGTATTGTATAGAGATACTGCGATTACTGTTTTCTGTTGCATGGAGATACTGAGGTCTTCGTCTAATGGAGTTTATATAAGTGATGGTCTCTATCATTTTCCTATTTCTACACACGTTACAGTACATCAAAGCCTTTACTTATGGTCTTTCTGAGGGCCTCTTCGATGGTTTAGTTTATCGTGGATGATAACCTCTTTAGCCCCGTCTGAATATGCCAGTGACCAGGGGAGTGGAGAACAGGTTGGTGGAAACACACAAACACACACACACACACTCAGCCGAGTTGTACACAGAGGGGAAGTGACCGTCAGGCTTTGCTTCAAGTTGCTTAGCGGTCATCTCTTACACTTATCCTCGTTTTCTGTTTATAGATTCGTTCATTAATAAACCACAGTTCTTTGTAAAAACTGATTCTTTTTTATTGTAAGATTTATATGTAGATATTTTATGTTTTACGGGTCATTTTCAACCGTAGAAATATCCATAGAGCTCTTCTTTTCTTTTTCTTTAATGGAATATAATTTGATATCTTACAAGCATGATTATATACTTGAACTGTGAGAAATTCCGTTAGTCCACTAGTAGGTACGAGGCACATCACAAGTGGTTGCACACGTACCTTGTACAAGTGCAGTTATGATTTATACCCTCGCCTCTGCTGTGTGTTCCTTTACACACTTAATACCGAATACATTAGTAACTCAAGCCACATAAGCCTTGAAGTACCGTGCCATTAATTTAACGCAAAACTAATATTGAACCTCACTAAATGCTCACGAAGCCAAAGCCATGCTCGGTCCAGATTCACGGGACCGTAGTTAAGTATGGGAGAATGAGTCGGCCGTGGGTGAGTGATGATGAGTGAGAAGTCCCAAGGCATCCACCTCCTCCCTCCACCCACCACGAACACGCACACACACACACACACACACACACACACACACACACAGTGCGTGTTACGACTTTTGAGCACGACGGACACACACACACACACACACACACACACACACACACACACACACACACGAACCCTCTCACCGGGGTAGAGAGGATGGTCGAGAGCCCTTGATTCAGAAAGGCATTAAAACTCCCTTTAGGACGCCACAACTGGGAGGAGCGGCTGGCTACCCGGCCGGCCCGAGGTGGCGGTGGTGATGGTGACTTGCGTAAGAGAGGAAAAGTGAATGATAAATAGAAGAACGAAGTATTCCAGGGGGAAGCTTCCAAGTTTGGAAAGTGCTAGATCTTTATGACTAGAATATGCTGGAGATAATGTTAGATAATTAGGATGGCGGGATTTTTTAGTCTGTGTTACGTAACGGGGTGATTACCTGTGACTTTTCACCTCTTCCTGCTCTTAGGATTCTTTTTCTGTGAGGGGGTTCTCGCAGCGCACAGAAAGCCGGCCACGTCCACCGGGAGGGACCAGAAAAAGTCAGCAAGTATGGTGGTTCTCTGTGCTTGACTTTGTGGAGTGAGCAGAGCAAATAATATTTGCATCTGATATACAGTTGATGATTTATCGTCTACTCAGGGTTCAAATGCAGATTATAGATTACGATCCTGGAGCACCATTAGCCCATTGAGAACAGCAATGAGATCGTAGAGGCATTGTAGAACAGACGTAGTAACGATGATTTGATGTGCATAGACTCTGCGAAACCCATCGACATTTGTGGCTATATAGGAATACAGTACACTTAATGCATAAAGTGGGAATGACTGATATCTGTGGGAAGACGGGTCGACTACCTCCAAACAAAGACATCACGACACGTTGCAAACAATTCTGTTTTTGATGCTCCTGAATTAAGATTTACGGCCTAGCTTCTGAGGGAACCGTACTTCTGTTTCTCCTCTGACATCATGTGCAGCTGAGACCAAAAGTTCGTATGAAAGTCACATCGACAGGAGAACACGAGAGGTTGCTTCTCTCCTCCCCGTACCAGAGGCTCAAGTGGGGTCTGCGATCTGTCAGTCCCGATTCCTATTACCCGCCTCCACCCACATCTTGCTGCTGACGTGTTTCACTTTCTTCAACCTCCTCAGTTGATGTTCCTCTTGCAGTGCGTCAGTCGTGCATCGAATAAATCTTTCGGTTGTCTCGTGAAAATGAAATATGTCCTACAGTTGTCTCATGAAAATGATACGTCGCACAGTTGTCTTGCGAAGATAATATGTCTTCAAACGGAGAGATGAATCAGAAGTTGATTGGCTGTCGAAAGGGAATGAATTAAAGTCTCCTTCAGTGTACTGGAGGTGAGCAAACATTACTGCGTCACCGAAGAAAAAAATCTGGAATCTTTATTAGCTTTGTCTGATGGCTTCACCCTCAGCGAGCGCAGCAGAGCAACCAATTTCCTCTCCAGAGATGATGGTAGGCGGGATTTTACGAACATCCCCCAAGACGAGAAAGGCTAAACATACAGGGCACTCACGCTCCTCAGACTGAATTACTCTCGTGTGCTAACATCATCCTTGAATGCGGGCGAAATATTCGCGGCCAGAAACTGTACAAAAATCCTTTACGGAATTTACCCAAGAGCAAGGGTGATGTTGGACTTGTTTATAGTGAGAAGGCCATCAACGAGATTATACTCGTTTCCGTTCACTGACGATATAGCAAAGCCTCGCCGAATGTGACTTTCGCCGGCGAAATAATCTCTTGCCGGTGGAGTTCAGAATATGTATACATATATATATATTTAAGCCTGGCCATAGTACTCGAGGTTCCTGTCGTCTTGCTCAAGGGCCGAACCATCGTGCTCACTTGGTTAAGAGAAACGTACTTTGAAAACACGAAGCTCCGGTGTGTTGACGTTGAAGCGAGAAAATCAGGCAGGACATGCATGGATCCACACGTCACATGACTACATATAAAGCGGAGAAGTACAAGAAACTCTTCAGTAAATTCTAATCAAGTCTTACTGCATGAGGGAAAAATTGGATGAATTTATATGTAGACAAAATCCCTTTAAATCAACATAATTTGCACTTGTATTACTCTGAAGTTTCGCTGGAAGAGAGAATACGATTGAAGGACACTTGAGGTGATAAAACCTGGAGGCAATGAGTGTATCTCCCGTACACACACGACCCGACTCGACTGTTCTCCACACGTCGGCCCCTCCCCGCGTCGCTGGCTGATTCCCAATCATAGAAATACCATGTATGTCAGCTGTCAATACTAGTGACGCAGTGCCAATATTCATCGTCTATCCCTCCCTCCCTCCCTCCTCCTCCTCCACTCCCTCCCCTTTAACACCTAGGGAAGTGGTGGTGAGGATGGGGGATTGGATAGGGATGGAGAGGCTTTTCCCTGAAAGAGGGGTAGTCAAGATAGTCGTTGTAGGCGTTGCAGGATCGTGTAGATATTGTAGGATGTAAAGGAGTGGCGACAGATCCTGCGAATAGGGAGGGATGGAGGGAGGGAGTGGGGTATGCACCCTCCCCTCCCAACAGCCGACATCCAACCCGGCACGACAGTTGAGCGGGCTTATAGGAAAAGGTCATTTCCCCGTAACTTCTGCCATCTTCCTAAGAAAATCAGGAGGAAATTATCAGCGGAAGGCTCCCTTTAACTCCAGTGGGAGAGAGAGAGAGAGAGAGAGAGAGGATTGGTTGTGTGCTTGTGTGTGTGTGTGTGTGTTTGTATTATTTTTATGTGCATGTGTTTGTCTGTTTTTGTGTCTTTCCTCTTCTGTCTGTTTGTCTGTGTGCAGTTTTGTCTCTTGGGGATGAAATGCGTAAATTTACTTACGTATTATGTAGAGTCTCTGTAAACCATTTACAGAGAGAGAGAGAGAGAGAGAGAGAGAGAAAGAGAGAGGGAGAGGGAAAGAGAGATCTGACACCGAGTGTACTTGGGACCATCTTAGAGTGTTTATTCCCTTCCCTCCCTCCCTGTTAGTGTTGTCACTGTCTCCCTGATCAACATGGATGGTACGTATGCTCGAGGGCTCATCTTGTTCAGCTTAGCTGATCTGGTAACATCTGCAGAACCTCTGGCTCCTCCTGTGAAGAGGTTCACTCTTAAGGGCATCAAGCTCTGTATCGTGTCTGATTCTCGGGTAGAGGAATTTAGTGGTCACTTATCCCCCGTCTTATCCAAGGGGAACAGTAATGACCGTATTATCTCTGGAAGATCTCTCGTGTCTTGTATTACAGTAATTGCTTCTTCTTGGAATTTTATGGTCTCAGCAGTGGCAGTATATATTGTCAGGTGTTAGGATATTATTTTTGTTTAAGTGCACCACAGTATTTTCCTTGTTGTGGTTTCATTATGATGGTAGATGGTTAGTTCTTCGGATACACTATCTCATAGAAGGAGATGTTGTTGCAGTGTATGGTGGAAGGAACCCTGCAGCTTATGCATGGTTGGAGGGAACTCTACATTGCGTGTGTGTGTGTGTGTGTGGAGGGAATTCTGTAGTGGAGGGAACTGTGCAGTGTGTGTTGTTGAAGTTAGTCTCGACACACTGTTGGCTCGACTTCCACTGACGCCATAGGCGACCATCATCCGTACTGTGCCGTCCTAGTTACTCTCATTAAAAGCTATCGATACTTTCTGAAACTCAAACAGTGGTGTATCGGGAGAGACGGAGAATCTTGCGACAGCAATTGACCTTCGGGGGTAATGTATTATTCATCGTAATGGGGGCCAGATTCATGGCCTGTGTCCGTTTATGTGAATCATTTTATGATTTCTGATGTGAGTGCATTTCTTTTCTTCCTATTCATTTTTTGATCATTTTCAACTTTGCAGGAAAGGATTGTCTTCCCTTTCTTTGTTTGAGAGAGAGAGAGAGAGAGAGAGAGAGAGAGAGAAGTGAGTCTGTCCTCGTTAGTTATTGACCTTCAGAAATATTTCTATTCAAGTTATTTTTTTTTCCTCTGAAGAATATTATAAAAAGAATTGCATAGTTTTCTTTGGTAATTATTACCGCCACTTCGTCTGAATAGTGAGCCTAATGAGCGAGGACCTGGAGCGTGTGTAGAGCGCTGGTGTGTTCCCAGTCCCGTCTCAGGCGTCCATGACAACCTTGACTTCACTTGTATGTATTTCATGACTTCCTCTTTCCAACGAAGAAATAATGTTAGTGTACAATGTGCTGAATGATGATTTGGCCATGCATGTGTAATTATATATATATATATATATATATATATATATATATATATATATATATATATATATTCCTCTGAAGCGATTGGTTAGTCTCACTAACATGCTTGAGGATGGCTGGCATCTCTTCTCATGGACATGGCCAGAACCTCGACAGTTTTAATCATCGACGAAGAACACGCTTGGAATGTCCCTCCTCAGTGGTGCCTTTTTGTTCCTCCATAACTTTTTCATTATGGAGGAGGAGACCTGGTATTTATTTTCCGCTCTCTCCAGATTCCTCGAACAGGTCGACCTTTCCCTGAACTGATGATCGATGCGCAGTACGTCTCTCTGTTATGTGTTTTCTGGTTCTGTAGAAGGGGTGATGTGTGTGTGTGTGTGTGTGTGTGTGTGTGTGTGTTCCGTCCACATAATGACAGTGTATTTCTGCTCTTGTTGCCGAGTGGCGTGAGTTCTCTGGAAATATAGGTTGTCTCTATCGTTTAAGGTTATCAGAGAGATAGAATTTCTCTCTCCTCGTATTTATTACATCGTCCTATCTTATGTATTCTATTAACCTCTTCACACAGGGAGCGAACGTGTATGGTATGGTGTCTTTCGGTGAAGAAGCCCTGAAACTTTGTTCTTCAGGATTTAAGGACTTATTTTCGGGGGGTGGATAGGACTCGTTATGGTAAGAGGTGGATAGACTCAGTTAGTATGGGACAACCCACTTCGGAGGTTGAGGTGAATTTTTCCATCACCGGTGGCTTGGGTGTTGGAGAGCATAAGCGACGACATCGATCGTGAGTATATATCAAAGTCCCGAATGCCACAGTGGCCTTGGTTCGTGAGGGATCGCAAAACAAACATTTTGTCGGGAGGGAACCAGCCTAGAAACGTTTCGTGAGGAAGCATTACGTATTCGTTTCGTGAGGGACCACAACACAAAACATTTCCTGAGGGACTGTAAACACAGATATTTCATGAGGGACTGTAACACAGGGATTTCGTGAGGGACCTCATTTCTACTCATTTTGCGAGTGGTACATGAAAAAACTAAGTTTGGCTCTGTGAAGTGAAGCCTTGTGTGTGTGTGTGTTAGGACCGTGTGACGAAATATTTGATCCTTTGTCGTATGATTTTCATGACTTTTTCATGACTTTTTCCTTTTCTGACCACACTTGCGAGTGTGATCTCTCTGGCTCACTCACACTGCTTAGAAGTGTGGAGGGACAAAGTCATAACTCATCCCCTCGTCCTAATGAGCTCTTGCTTTGATTCGATGGGTAGGAATGAGAGGAACTTACCCCACAGAATGTACATTTCTCATCCTGTGTAGATGTTAGGAAGCAGCTGGCCTAAGAATGAGAGAGAGAGAGAGAGAGAGAGAGAGAGAGAGAGAGAGAGAGAGAGAGAGAGAATTGAAAAATAGAACTAAATATGTATAACAGCAGCTGAGTTAACCTTGCAGCATGTAGAATACAGTATAATGATATTAACAACAAACTGTGTAAAATTCTTTAGAAATACGAGCTGTGAATTCCGTGTATACGGAATACCGGATAATGAACGTAAGAACAAACTGCGTAAGATTCGTTATAAGTACGAAATATGAACCCCCGTGTTTAGAACAAGTCACGAACCCCGTCCATTGAACGAGCCGATAACCCCTTGCGTTGAATGAGGCGGGACTACGAACTCATCGTGTTAAACGAGCCACGAACCCTGTATGTTTAAACGAGTCACGACCCTAGTTTATTAAACGAGCCACGAACCTTCTGTGTTGAACGAGCCGAAAACCACCATTTATTAAACGATCGAACTGCGAGCCCTGTGTGTAAAACGAGCCATGAACCCCGTGTATCAAAAGGAGCCGGGAACCCAGTGTGTAAAACAGGCTCCGAACCCCGTGGGTAAAACGAGCCGCGAACCCCCGTGGGTAAAACGAGACCCACATTACGAGGGCTGCCGGAGGGAAGTCTTAGAGCGAGCACTTTTCCTGCCGTAGGTTCCGCAGGAAATGGTACGGCTTTCATCTTCCCCGTGTACCCAAGGGCCCTCTCCCTGAGCTTGCTCCTTGTGAGGGGGCGGGGGAGAGGGGGGGGGGGGTCATGTTCCTCCGCTCACTTTCCTCGTCTGGTGTGGGTCATGTTCCCGTAGAACATGATCATCGCGGATGTTTTCTGTGTGTTGCTTCAGAGGAAGATTGATTCTGAGGTGGTCCCTAGAGACCTGGGTATCATGAATATTTTTTCTCCGGCATGACGCCAGTTTTCTGTGGTTTTCTGAGCGACACACACACACACACACACACACACACACACACACACACACACACACACACACCGTCTTAATGACGCTGTCTTAACGATGGATCTCTCCACTGTCGTTTAATTTAAGCAGGGAATTAAAAGAGAGCCATTTTTAATCTCTTGCCGTTAATGTAGGCCTATTATAACCTGTAATATATCAGTATCGTAATTTTTTGTTCGTGTCTTTACCCTACTCTTCCCCCCTCTCGTGTGATATATTACCAAAAAGTTTCTTCCTAATAACTAACGTGGGCCCCACGCGGTATGATATTTGATAAATTTATCAATAAATTCCGAAGTGAGGCGGCCTTGATTAACGGTGAATTATGCATGCCCCGTATTGATCACACGATAAGATATGCATAGAAACGTCTACTGGCTCTGTGTGTGTGATTGTTGGGAGGGGCATGTGGATAGTGGCTCCTGGCCACAGGAATGGTTTGGACTAAAAGTCCCAGTCCCATCCTGGCCTTACCCGGACTTGACCTGACCTTTATGAATGGGTTACCTTGGTCCTCTCCCCACGACAGGGGTATGAGGCAACACCTGGTATACACCGTACCTGGCCAGGATTTACTAGTGGCAGGCTGCAGCAGCGCCAGATGGCGGCGGCCAGGGTTGGTTAACACGGCTTAACTCAACCCAACGCACAGATTGTCTGTAATAACAGGAAATGATGAGCCTTCCGCTGGCATCCAAGGTAATCCCCTCCCAGACTAACTCAACATATTTGTGTATATCTTCCCTGCTTTTTTTTTTATTCCTCCTCCAATCTGGTCTTGGTGTGAGTCGTGGTGTGCGCTGGAGTATTGCGTGTGTACCAAGCCTGTGCTGTGAAATAAACGCTTGCGTATTTTAATATCCAGTGCTTTTCCGGTGAGCATGAACTGTTTTACCTCCAATGAATGATGCAGCAAAAGACTCCTCCGTTATTGTTGCAGTCGTATTTCTGCCGTAATTGCGACTCTGTTCCATATTTCATATGTGTACTGAACTCCGTTCCATGACATTCAAGTGGGCTTGGGCTTGTTGTTTGAAGCCTACGTACAGCCAGTACTGCTCCTAAACATTGACCCGTAGTGGTACAGGTCTAGTTCATAATGCATCTTGTGCCGTGGCAAAGTTGTGCAAGACACCCCTGTATAACAGAACTGGTTAAATATTTTGTTCTTTTCTTAAGTGTACGTACACTTCTAATGTGTGCCCTTTTTACTGACGTTATTTGCCTTTTCTTGCAGGTGAGGCTGGCGATGTTTGAAAGCTTTGGCCAACTTTTGCAAACCGTCCATGAGTGGCGTGGAGTAGAGGGACGGGTGTGGTGCCCATATTGTGGCCTGTGGTAAGTGATGTTGCTTAACATTCTCGAGGTTCTTCAGTTGGTGTCCAGTTATGTGTCCGTGTTCACTGGTCTTTTGTTATCTTTTGTGTCCGTGTTCATTGATTTTTCTCTTCTTTTGTGTCCGTGATTGTTTGATGAAAGCTTTTGGAGCTTTTTCTATTCCTGTATATTTTTTATGTATTTTTATTAAGAGGAGAATCAACTCTTATGTTGTAAGTGTTCGACTGTGTTGATGTAGTTTACGTTTCTTGCAATGTGATTTTCATTTTCTTATTTATACGTATGTATTTTTTTTTTCAACCTCTCATCATATTTACTGTACATGACTTAACACTACATCATCAGGTATGTACCTTCTCTACAAGAAAGGTTTGTTCGTGATAGAGAAAAAGAAAAAAAAAAAGGAAATATTGACCTCTGAAAACAGCTTTTCAACCTAAGGATTAGGAGGAAGACAACCTTTAAGCACGACGGTACGACCCTTTAAAGGTATGATAGCATGACCTTTGACTCGTCCCTTAAAGTTAAGGTGAAAAGAAAAGGTCAGGCCATCACTACTAAGAAGGTCTTACCGTCCGGGGGTGAAACCTTAGGTCATTGCTGATAGATGATTATCTTTTAGGATATTCACACGCACGGGAGCATTGAATGTTGAGTAGGGGCGTGCAGTATAACACACAGTTCGGGAAGCCAGCCCGTGTCGTTCCAACAGTGAAAATTTGCCGTCTGGCTGCGGGAGTCGGCTACGCTACGACCGATGTTGTAGTCTCTCCAGTAATTGCCAAAGTTGCGTTGTGCCTCCCGTCCCCGACGGTGTTTAAACCGAACTCCCACATGTAACCGGGGCATGCCAGGGGCAACGGTCAAAATAGCATTTTGTAACAGTAAGTGATTAATTGATTTATTTTTTTTAATTCATATTTTATCACAATGAAGAGCAGAGATGCTGCAGGCAAACATTATAAATGACAGTATAAATGTCACGCGGGCCCCATGTCTGGTTTTGGGGTTAATTCTGGTAAACGTACGGAAAGAACACGCGCCGTCAGACGACCCGCGGTCTTCAGGAGGAACCAGATAGTTTCCTGTAAGGTACACCGGAATCGGCGAAGTTGCGAAGTTGCTTGATATATGAGGAGCTTAGTTGTGTACCAGCACCAGACACCCGTGTTGGACCAGGCCTCCATCGGGGAAGTTGGGTCGCACGCTGAGCAACGGGGATAGAGGACGGACCCCGAAACCAGTGTGATTATATATATATATATATATATATATATATATATATATATATACTTACTGTATCCAACCCCAGGAGTCTCTTCTACCCTTATCCTTATCATCGTGCAGCTCTCAGGAAGCTGACCACGTCCACCGGTCGGGACCACATTTTGAGTGTTTTTGTGCTCAGTATTAGAATTACGTATTAGCGCATCCCAAATTCCACTCGGAACACCACCGACAAGACGAACTTACATGGCTCTAATATTTTCGGAAAAAAGATAAAAAAATCGCTGTTCCGCTCCTCATTAGCGTAGCCAGGTATGGAAAAATGAGTTTGCCGGGCCCTTGAATCATGAGATGGTAATTAGCGCACATTGTATGTACTTTTTATGGGACAGTTTTTACTCGTATCTCTTTGACGGTTACGACGAGGCTGCGTTTTTGTTTCAGCATTCATAGGATGTCAACTGAAGGACTTAACGTGACATCATCACCTCGTCTGTCCCTTCATCATCGTCATCATTTTTCTCATGTGACTTCGAGCGGATGGCATCCACGAGGAGACGACGACGACGACCGAGCTGGATCACTCTCTCAAGAGTGGGCCTGAGACCTCTCGAACCACTCAGCGATAACCGTTGAAGTGATGGAGGGTATAATAACACTGCACGGGGCCTCCACGGATGTAGTTCTTGGGAGGAGGATGCCGCGTCGTTTGCCTCGCTCCCAACAGGCCTGTGGTGGGGCTTTGTCGAAACGTACTCCTTGCGAGAGTTCACAGGAGGAGGTCTCCTTGCCCCCCTCAGCTCGGTCTGAGACCTTTCCTTCCTATACGTGTTTCCCAACGATGGCGTCAGAGGCTCACCCTACATTTTGGTACCTGGTGTAGTGTTTTTGAACATAGCATCATGGGTACGCACAGCTAGTATGTGTGTGGTGTACCTGAATCTGTGCACTAAATTGGCTCAATATGAATCTAATTCTTACGGGAATAGGATGAAAGCAAGGAATGTCTGTGAATTAAAAAGTCATTAAGACGGGGATGTAACGTTTGCAAACATGAAACGACGACCAAGAATGTTTGCAATATTTTGGCACAACATTATATGCGCCTTGACGCAAATTTTCCTGCATTTGCCGGAGTGGCTCGCTATTCGCAAACGGCAATTCCCGCTTGGAAGAATGAATTGTCATGGTTTTTTCAGGTTTTTGCTTGCCTCAGGCTCTCGTCTGATGACGTCGTTTGATAATGTATTTCTCTACAGAGCAGAACACTCTGGAGACAGTCACTGATGATGAAGATTTCCCTAATGATTTGGTCAAGAAAGACGCGAATCTTGATTGGTAAGAGGTTTGCCAATGCCAATACCGAGACGCGAATCTTGATTGGTAAGAGGTTTGCCAATGCCAATACCGGGAATGATGGTACTTGGCGACAACACCCGAAGATTATCGTTCTTAGATTCTCTCGGTCGCTTCTTTTATAGACACGCCCGAATGTGGGGCATAAAAGGGCACTGGGTATTTTATTGCTGATTAGCTTTTGCTGAGGCATTCAGATTTGCTCGTTATGTCGTCTTTCTTGTGGTAATTATCTTTTATATGACCAGCTATTCTCCTCTTACGACTTGTTTATATTTAGGTTTGTTACAAGACTGGCTTAAAGGAAAGTAGTCACATGTGTAACATTTTCAAATATATTCTAATGGGTAAGAACACACTTTTCAAAACGCATCAGGACACCCAGTTCTCGTGCACTATTCTTTTTTATCTGACTAAGGAGAGGATAGGCTGTTTCGAGTTAGTTTGAGAGATAGAAAACAAAAGTTTTAGTGCATTGGGGGGTAAAATAAGCCAGGGTCATAGCTAGTATTTATAATGTGATGTAATATTGGGGAAAAAAAAAACTAAAGGTGTTACGCGTTGCTTAAAAATTCCGTGTCCAGATATCTTACAAGACCCACGTTGGGCAGGTGTGAACAGTGCCCTTTCCATCTCCCCTGTTATGTTTATAGCGTTGTCCCTCACTCTCCAGCGACCATTGCGTGACACGTACGCACACCAGCCAGAGATGTACGGTGCGTGATAACGCGGCCCGTCGGGCTGCTACCAGGTGTTGTATATCCTCCTCTTATCTTGACGAACTTCCTCCGCCCGTCCGCGACTTTTCCCACGCCCACCCACGCCTTCTCTCACGGCTGCCCACGCCTTCTTTAACAGTCGTCCATGTTTATTGTCACGCCGTCCCGCGCCTTCTCTCTAGGCCGTCCATGTCTTCTTTCACGCCAGCTTGTACCTGCTGCCACGCCATCCCATGCCTTCTGTCACGCTCGCACACGCCTTCTATCACGCCCGCCCACGCCTTTTCCCTCACTCGCCACCGCCTCGTCCCCCGCCCTCCTCTGCCTTCTCTCATGCCTTCCCACGCGTCTCACGCCCACCCACACCCTCTCGGTCCCCCCCTCCTTTGTATAATCTCCTCCCGGCATCTCCTCATAATCCTGGTCCTCTTCTTGGTAATCCCCCTCCCAAGCTCCTCCGTACACCCCTCGTCCATATGGCATGCCGCATTAACCCCTGGGGCACTTTCTCTTCCCCATAGCATCTCCGCCAGCTGTCCTCCCTGGCGCTGGCCGCTTGATGCATCTCCCTTGCACCCTACTGTGTACAGTAAACCTTCGTCTTCACTACCTCCGTTCCTCCTCGTCGTCCTAGTCCTCCTCCTCCTCTTTGTGGTAAATCCCCTTCTCACCCCCTCCCTGCTTCGTGGGATTATTTAACCAATCCCCACCACTTTCATTGCAATGGTAGTCTAACCCCACTTTAAGACTGTCTGTCCCCATTCCCACCTGAAGACTGTCCAGCCCTATTCCCACTCCGTGGAGACTGTCTAGCTCTATTCCACGATCATATTTACCTATATCCTCACCACCTTGAAGCCTACGCTCTCACTCCAGCACCATGCATTGTGCTCCCAAGTCATACCACCGTACATTCAGCTCCCACTGCCAACGCACAGTCCAACTGTAACCCTCCTCTCCCCCCTACCACACAGAGCACCCTCACATAGCCACCATCCTAACTAATCCCAGTTAGCCTCTACCCCACTGGCATACAATGTACGCCTTCACTCAGTCACCATACAGTCTACCTCCACTCCCGTTTCATACGCTCTTTCTGTCCCTCGACGCCACCCATACTCACACACACACACACACACACACTCTGCCTCTACAGCACTCGTAATACAGGCTACTCGAACTGTTGAGCTGGGCTCTCCCCCCCCAACACTCACTCCCCAAGAGGAGCGGCCATGCATTCTACTCCAGCCGGAGGTCTTATCCTTCATATAATTTGTTCTTCACTAGACACTCCCACACCTGCTTCCGCCATCCATATGATTCTGTGTCTCCCCCCCCCACCCACCCACCCACCCACACACCCACCCACACACACACACACACACACACACTTTCGTCAGATGTAGGTTGCCAGGTGCCATCCGCCTCCTCGCCTCCCCAATGATCACGCTCGAGTACGAATGTCGAGTGTGGAGCAGCTGCTCCCCTGATTAATTTTCTTTCCTTTCCTCTTCTCTCTCTCTCATTTTTTTTTTTTTAATTCTTGACCTCCTCAATATTTTTTTTCCTTTTCATGGAATACTTTTTTTTTTTTTCTCGTATTTTCATCCAGTCTTTTGTTCTTGGAGGACTATTGATTACTGATTATATCACACAAAGGCCGAGTATTACTCGTGTTTATGACGTAGTGTGGTGTAATCCCTCACATTAGTTAGGGTGGGAGGGGAGGGGGGGAGGGATCTGTCCCACTTGGGAGATTAATTACTGGTATCAAGGTCGATAGGCAGAGTCTTGAGGTCGAGTTCTCTCCATCTGGTGTACTGGCGGATGGCCCCGCCGACGGTAGTGTCGTGATGGCCTTGTTCCTCCTCCTGGTTCCTGAAGTGTTTGTCTGTCGCTCCGCCCTACCTGACGTTACGTAGCCCATGTCGCACTCCTCCTCCTCCTCCTCCTCCTCCGGATAATCACTTTTCATTTTAAGATTACCCGCTGTGGTGCAGCTCCCGCCGGTGAGGTGTTCCCGCTGCTGCTCTTACTGTATGTGTGGTGGACGTGGCTCTGGTGTGGAGACGCAAGTGTCTCTCTCTCTACAGCTGCCCTCGCTTCTCTGTCAGGCAACCGTCATCGTTCCTTCTTCAACTCCATCTCCTGTCATCACCGATGTATTTCTTCACGTTCGTTGTCTTCCTTCTCCTATCCCTCCTCCTCTTCCTCCTCTTCTTCTTGTTCCTCCTCCTCTTCTTCTTCTTCAGTTAGATTTCCATCACATGTTTTGTTCCTTTTCTTGTTTTTCCTTATTTGCTTCATCTTCCTCTCTTATTTTTTCACTATAGCTTTTTCTTTCCTTTTCTACCATTTTGTAGTTTCTCCTCTTATCCGTTTCTCTTACTCTGCTATAGCTTATATCATGTTATATTCTTTCCTCGTACCTCCTCCTCCTCCTCCTCCTCCTCCTCCTCCCCCCTCGGTAATGTTGGGGCGATCATTACCATGCCGGCCGTCAGGTGGGACAGAGACAAATTATCCTCTCTGCTCCGGTCACTCCCAAAATACCCAAGATTAGGGCGATTTAATTGGCTGTCTGATTAGTCCGGTCGGGGGATCCGTCTGTCTGTCTGTCTGTTCTGCCGGCCTCGTCGAGATGGATGGCCGGTGTCGCCGTGGAGACGCATTTGACGAATGATCTCAGAACGAAGTGGTCACGTTGAGTTCGAGGTGACGCACAGTCCACCGATTGGACCCTCCTGAGACACAAGGACCGAAGGAAATGATTGGAATCACTTGAAATGACCTTCACGCAGTATGACGATGACGATCAATCACTGTGTGTACGCAGTAGTCTATTGGTGGTCTTTGTAAGGGTGTGCCACACACACACACAACACACACACACTCACACACACACACACACACGTCCTTCATGGCACAGTGCCGCACTGGCTGTGCCACAGTGCTTCTTTATTACTACGGCATAAACCATGAATCGTCAATAGATGTGAACACCTGGTGAAGTCTTCGGGGTCCTTCACCCCTCCCAACAGTCCGGGCTGGCCCCAGGCTTATTGGGTTGGATCGTCGGTCTACCTAAGCTGTTGTTGGAAGGAAGCCGCAGCCCGCCGGCCCACATACCTCCCTTAGGCTGGTTGGTCTGGTATGCTCTGTAGGTAGTTGACAAGAAACAGACATAAGTTAGAACCAGTGATAAAAAGTTTGTCGAAGTCTAAGAACGTTTTATAGAGACTTATCCATAACTTAAACCCTGTCGTATTTATTTCCAGTCAGTTTTCAGAAAAAGATTTTTGGTAATAAACAGGTAATTATCCCCAACTTAAATTATTTGACAAGATCGCTAATTCAACACGTGTGATTACCTGCCTCTAACACTTGTTGCCCCACACCTGGCAGTAAACACGTGTTCGTAATTATATGTTTTGATGTGTTTACATCCAGATAACAGAATTTTTTTTTTCTAGTCATTGTTTATGTCGTTGGGAGTTTCGCCTTCCTTTGTGGCATTTTAATGCGTAAATACCGTATGCGAAGACTGTTTTATCCCGAATGCAATAAATTGCTTACAGGAAATCATTCGTTGGGTCTTTTGTGCGAATAATTCAGTCAGGTTCCTCAACGTTTTTCTTTAACATAATTTAGAAAAGGTAAGCTTCTTGTCTTTTGTCGAGAAACATACTGATATTTTTGTTTAAGTTTGGGTTTGTGAGCTCTTTTTGGTGTGTTCATTATTGGTTCTTCTTGGCAAAACATAAAAAGCAAGGCATATAAGAACGAATATATATATATATATATATATATATATGTGTGTGTGTGTGTGTGTGCATATAATTTTTTTCCTCTCTCTCTCTCTCTCTCTCTCTCTCTCTCTCTCTCTCTCTCTCTCTCTCTCTCTCTC
>JAYMFT010361210.1:0-7500 GCA_038088735.1 Panulirus argus
TATATATATATATATATAGATATATATATATATATATATATATATATATATATATATATATATTTATTTATTTATATTTATATATATATAGTATATAATTTTGGCATTAATACTGGAGGTAGAGGAAAGAGACAAAAAAAGGAAATTTGCATCCCAAGAAACTGAGTTCCTTGGGAAACATTTTGCGATCACTGTCCACTTCTGAGAGATGCGCATCAACAAGTATTTCCTGTCAGCCTTTTTCTTTTCCTCTCCCTTAGTTTTTGCCATGAACTTGGTCAGTCACTCTCATCACGCTACCAGAGGGAACTTGAAAACAGATGCCTCAAAAAATTACTTGAATTTAATTCATTTCAGGAAAAGAAAAATTTATCTTCTCCTCAGAGTCATCCGCAGTACAATATATAATTTACAGTGGGAAAGAAAGATTTTGTTTCCAACATTTTTTTGTATTTTCCAGACAATCTTGTTCTAGGATACTTGCAACTGTATCACAGTGCTCTGAAAACCGTTTTGCAGTGCACTGACAGCCGTGTTGCAGTACACTGACATCCGCGTTGCATTGCAATGACAACCGTGTTGCAGTATACTAACAACTGTGTTGCAGCGCAGTGCACTGACACCCTTACTGCAGTGTTGAAGTACGTTGAAAACCGTGCTCAAGTGATCTGACAACCATGTTGCAGTGCAGTGACAACCGCGTTGCAGTGCAGTGACAATTGTGTAACAGTGCACAGACATTGGACTCGTCTGCTAGAGGTCCCTTCTGTAAAAGGGGTCCTGGGGAAACTGTAGATTAAGACTCGTACATTGAACTGCCATCCCTTTTGCCTTCCGTCAAGTCGAAATCAAATCATCATGTGAAAATGAAATTAGTGTAAGCATCTTTGGATAACTCACATCCATTAAAAATAGTATTTACATACAATATCACCGAATTGTTTTCCAGGAACGAGAAAACAACGTAACTTTAACACAATGACTAGTAGAGTTCCATGCTTAACTATTATACCAGAATTACGAAGATGAAGTATATAGCATGACCATTAATCTTGCTTGTATTGGCAGTAACAAATCATGGATGAATATTGTATACAAAGTCCAGGGAGAAATTTGAGAAATTTCATTAATATAAACAACGCATTGTACCTCACAAACCAAATGCGTTATATTTCAAAAACACAAAATTCAGTTTGTTTAAGCCCAGAGAATCCCCCGTTTTACCGTTCCTCAAACACCTGGTCTGAGCCTCCGCTGGTGCTGCCGCTTAGAGAAATGTGTTTACGATTGAGTGAGTCAATAATTTGGTTTGGGCAGGTACCTGGTCGCCACTGCCAGCCCCAGCCCTCAGAGTCGGGTTAATGTCATTTCTTAAAGGCTCACTGCAGTCACATTACTGCTGACGTAGCGGGAGAGTCATAGATTAACGGTGGTGGGAGTTATTGGGAATTTAGACTTCACTTTGGCTTGTTTTCCCATTCTCTCTGCATCACACACACACACACACACACACACACACACACAAACAAATAACAATGCAGCCTAAGCCATGTACCCACTTAAAGACCAACCCGAGGGTTGGATAAGCACCTGGGTTGGGTGTGGGCCGACTGCCGCGCCTAGGATTCGAACCCATGTGGACTCCACTTCCAGCAGGACCAGTGCTGACTCGATGCCCAATAATGCTAATCACTGCACCATGGAGGCGTGTGTGTATGTGTGTGTGTGTGTGTGTGTGTGTGTGTGTGTGTGTGTGTGTGTGTGTGTCTTAGACTTTCGAAGTTTGATATTGGTTATAACAACGAAGGCAAATACATTTCATATGATTTTTCATCCCATAATTTCTCTCATAGAATCCGAAACACCATCACCGCCACGGTACATTGCAACAGACGCGACTCAGCAGTTGGCCGGGAATGTTGGGGAATGGGAACGGATATTCCAAGTCCAGGAATTCCGTGGGCTTGCCGCAAAGCCGTCATGTGGCCGGACATAGGACTGAGCCAGAGAGCTTCGCAACACACAAATGTTCTGGTGGCTCCCAGACAAGTCCTAGAACCAATCAGGCGCGGAACAGTTGCGTCAACAATTGTGGGTGTTCGAGGCGCATGAGCAAGCCGCCCTCCTCTCCCGCGTCCTGTGAGGGGATGAACTGTCCCATTGATATAGATGAATGTTTCCGCAATTAGGGATCGCTTCAAACGGAGAGAAAGAGAGAGAGAGAGAGACAGACAGACAGAGACAGACAGACAGAGACAGAGAGAGAGAGAGAGACACCCGGGCAGCAAATGCATTACTAAACGCGAGATCCATTCCGATCAAAACAGATGTACGGAGGGGAAAGGATCGCCGCATTCGCTCAAAACAATGGAATGGGATGAGCGCACGCGCGGCGGAGGCTTAGCATTGCAACGAACCGCTTTGCCACGGCGAGATGTAAACGCTGGAGCCGATTATAATCCCTGAGCGAGGACCGTGTTGCGTGCATGCAGGAGAGAGGGCTTGTCTGTCCAGACCATCCGTTCGCCGATGGGTCCAGCTACCAGCCAAGTGACCAAAGCCAAGGTTTGGGGAGAGGGACAAGTTGCTCTATCTGTGCATAGCTCAGGCTCCTCACGCACGGCACGTACTCCCTTGTAATAAAGCAGTGAAGTACATTCCCATTGCTGTTAAAAGCACTGATGGTTCAGACACGTACCTCCAACGGTACTGCGAAGTCGATGATCGAAGTAGCATTCAATGATTTACTCGGATTTCAACTGGATTCTTAGTTAAGGTGTAATGTCACTGACTTCAGTAGTATTAGCAGTAGTAGCACTACTACTACAACTAGTGGTAGTAATAGTAGGACTAGTAGTACTTTAATAGGAACACAAATGATAATGAAATAGCGCTAGTAATTGTAACAAACTAAAATAGCAACAAGGACGATACACGAATCAAAAGCGTAGAACATGAAGGTATCAGAACGATACGAGATGGAACGAGCGAGAACGAAGAAAAGAAAATGAAAAAGAAGAAATGGATGAAAACTTTAGAGAATGCAAATGGAAAATAGAGATGGGAAAAGGAAGAGATAAAAAGGTGATAAAAATGGTCATGGAAACTGAAAATAAAAGAGGAAACGTAAAGATGACGAAGCAGCAGGAAGATAACAGTGAATAGTAAAGATAAACGAAGGAAAAAGAGACTGAAGGAGAAGGAAATTACACAAAATATACAGAAGAAGAAGAATAGAAATAGACAGACAAATGTAAATATTTAACTGGATAATGGGACAGTTAAGGTGACAAGAAACAAGATAAAAAAGAAAATTACTCCAGTAATTTCTGAATCCTAAATCGACAGAAAAATGTAGTTGCATGAGGATTTATCTTCTTTCTTTTCTTCTTTTTCCTTCCACAAGCGTAGAAGTTTTAGTCAATGTTTCTGTGATTGACCGGGTACTCGTATTTAGATACACACACACACACACAAAAACAAATACACGTACACACAATCACAAAAACATATACGAATGCAGTAAGTCCCTAGCAATCGTACTGAGAGAGAGAGAGAGAGAGAGAGAGAGAGAGAGAGAGAGATAGAGAGAGATTTCCCTACCCACGAGCACACAGAATTAGACTTTATCTGGAGCGCTAACTTTCAAATTCCCTTTTTCTACACACTTCCCTCCCCCCAGAACTTGCACCATCTTCTGCAGTGTCACAGCCAGTCGTTCCCCCCCTAAAAAAAAAGGTGAATAAACATCATGTCGTCTATTTTCTTTGTTGTTTTACTACTGATTACTAAATCATAATGGTCTACTAATGTCTTGCATATCTTCTTCGGGGTCATTTTCATATTTTATTCACGGAATTCTAAAGTTTCAGTCTCATTTCCTTTGTTCTTTGCTTTGTTTACGCGAGAAAGTAATGTTTTTTGGATTTTGCTTCATACTGTTATTTACTTTCTTCTCGTTTTCTTTTTGTTCTCTTCTCTGGGATTCCGTCATTCCTTTGGCAGTATTTATTAAATTTATATCAAGTTTTTTCTCTCTTCTCTTATTGCTGTTCTGCTCTTCTATTCTTTTTTTTATATTGGCTTCATTTAATCCACCGTTCTCTATCCCTTGAAATTCTCCATTTACGGCGGATTCTCATTTCAAACGGTGCTAATTCCCTTCGTATTCGGCTTCATCTCACATGATATATTGTTGTGTTGTCATTTATATTGTTGACCCTAAAAATAATAGTGCAATTTGTGCTTGCAATTAGATCATCAATCTAGTTCAATTCTATTTGAGAAAATGAGAGCTCCAGTCTTTCACTCCTGTGGAATCCAGTGAAACTGTGCAATATTTGTTTCCATCCATTTCGAAATGTGTTATATCAAACTCTCCATGATATTATGATCTCATATGTCTGAAAATAAAGCCATATAGCATGTTAGAGTACCGGTTTATCGTATTATATCCTCTTGTTGGTTTATAGTTTACCTGGTTTAAAATGAATGATCTGCTTGGCTCATATATTCTTTTCTTCTTTTCCTACCTTCTCTCTTTCGCCTAAGAATGAAACGTTCTTTGTGTATAGTCGGGATTATATTTTTGTATTTGCGCCAGCCTTTGAGGTCCTGTCTGCATATTTTTGTGTCTCTTTCTTTATTTAATGCTATATTTTGTATTTTTCCTTTATGGCTTTTTTGGTTTTCACGTACTTTTCTTCTTTGTAATTTGGTGTCACAGTTCTGTGCCAGTTTCTTTTGTGCTTGTATTAGGCTTTCCTCTGCGCTCATTGTTCTTTGGTCTCACACTTCTGTGCCTCCATTTGGCGCTTCCCTGGACTCGTTTGCATATTTAATGTTAAATACGCCCATCAGTGTCTCTCTGCCAGTTCAAAGGTGTTGAACGTTCAGTTTCTGTTGAAGACATGTTTCTTAGCTTTGTGTTGCAAATTTTGGTATCTCATAATGCACCCCATCATCAGTGTTATTGATTTCTGTGAGAAAGAGAATCAGTCCCAAAATAGATCCATGTGACACACCACTTGTCACGTGTAACCAGTCTGAGGCTTGACCATGATCACTATTCTTTGTTCATTGCCACTCAACCGATTTTTTGATCATTATAGTGCAGCTCCGTCTATACCATGTGATGTAACTTTTGCTAGTAATATTTGTTGCGGAATTTTACCGAATGCTTTCTGAAAAATCTACAGATAACATCAACCACTTTACTCTCACTACGCATGGTGCTTATATCATGATAAAAATCAAGCGAATTTGTCAGATTTCTGTCGAAAACCACGCTGAAAATACTTAACGAATAGACGATCCTCTAAACGATGTACAATTATTTTACTGAATCGTGGTTTCCATAGGTTTTACCAACGACAGAATTTAGGTCAATTAAGTGGTATTACTAGATCGGGGACTTATTACTTCTTTCCAATATCGTTTTTGCATTGGCAACCTTTCAATCCCCTGGGGCTTTCCTGTTAGCAAAGGGACTTATTGAAAAGAGTGATCAAGGAATTATAATTGCGCTAGTATTATCAGATTCCTCTGTTTCACTCGGTATTCACACCGTCACCTGGTGGTAACCATGCAGTCATTTAGTATACGTACTGTCACTCGGTATCTATGTTGTCACTCGGTATCCATACCGTCACTCAGTATCCATACCGTCACTCAGTCACAATGCCGTCACTAAGTACCCATGTCGTCATTCAGTATACATCCCGTCACTAAGTATCCATGCCGTCACTCAGTACCCGTGTCGTCACTAAGTATCCATATCGTCACTCTCCACGGCGTCACTCGTTGTCTGAAATGATATTCTTAAATCTTTTTGTTCTTTTCAAACTTTCCTTTTCAACCACGAGTCCTTAATCGTGTTCTCTCGTTCACTCATTTGAGAGCTGTCTCTTGATTACAAGAGAGAGAGAGAGAAAGAGAAAGAAAGAAAGAAAGAGAGAGAGAGAGAGAGAGAGAGAGAGAGAGAGAGAGAGAGAGAGAGAGAGAGAGAGAGGATGATGATGGATAGATACACCAACAAACAGACGGGAGGACAGCCAGACGACCTCACATAATGGACGCGAGTAACCCGATGAGAGAGGTAAACACAGCGAGGCTCCAGCCACAAGTCCCGGGTAATTGAAGGGTCAACGAGAGATGACCGATGACGACAGAGCCGCCCCTCCAGGAGCCTTCCTTATCCAAGGGGAATCCTGCAGATTCGAGGCTGCGCTACGATCAGTAGTAGGAGTAGGGCTTCTACAGCTGCGAATCAAAAGTCTCCTTCATCGAGGTTGCATTATAGTTATTTACAGAAAGGGAGTACATTCTCATCGAGGCGCTTCTCGCTCCAAAGGAAACCATCATTTACCTGCTTCTGATTGCAGCGCAGTCTCGAAGCTCCTGAAGCCCCATTAAAGGGGTCCCAGTGTTATATATATATATTATATAATGATAATTATATATCCTCCATATAACAGAGTCAATCTATCGACTATATTGGTCATACTGACAATGGACAAACTTACACAAGCATACCAAAAAAGAAAAAAAAAATTGGAATCATTTTAGCCTTGAGCACTGACTCCATCAGCGTCAACAACAAATCCACCTGTGAAAGCCGTGGACTACCGTATTATGCCGGGCTGATTATGTGCTACAGCGTTGTGGTGGAGTTTGAATGTGTGTGTGTGTGTAAATCGCTTTGAATTCCATTCCACAACTTTTGATCTCACGGCTCTTATTCTCTGTTCCCACTCGGAATAATTCACCAGGATAAGAGAGTTATAACCAGCTATTTGTCGTTAGTCTGTGTTTCATACGTAAAAGTTACTTAGTTTGGTATTTGATTTCACAAAGTTTGCTGTTAAGAGATCGGAAGAACAAGTCATGAATCTCTTTCAGGAAACGGAAAAAAAAAAGTTGCATTTCATTTCTGACTTGATGAGAAAGCTAACTCATTCTTCATACGACTGCTTTTTTTTTTTCTCTCTCTCTCTCTCTCTCTCTCTCTCTCTCTCTCTCTCTCTCTCTCTCGTTATAAGAATTTCCTGCAGGAATATGAGTATAGTCACTTTTATATGATGTGCTGATATTGATGTTTCTTGTTCGTTTGGGGAAAATGAACGATAACTTAATGTACACTTTATGGACAGGTACAATGAAAAGACGATTTATTTCATTTGAATCGTTTTAAAACGTAAATTAAACGTCACTTTTGTTACGGATTGATACTAGATATTTCTCTTTCATTTAAAGGTGTGATAAATGTGTATTTGTGGTGAGGATGTTAAAATGTGCTCTCACCAAGTCAGACATGATAGACTAGTTGTCGTGTGAGTGTGTGTGTGAGGAGCTCCAGGCTAGAATGGACTACCTGAGTAAACATTGTGAGGAGCCCAGGACCTCACGAAAACAGGGCAGGAGATCTTGCTCGAACGTACATATATGAACGTCTGGGGCCAGGCAGGACTGCCTGGTTAGCTGGTGATTGCATTACAGAGG
>JAYMFT010361210.1:12500-22822 GCA_038088735.1 Panulirus argus
AAAAAAAGAGTGTTTGTTCTCCTCGTGTGTGTGTGTGTGTGTGTGTGTGTGACTGTGCTGCAGGACTGTCTGCCTGTGGGAACCGAAGGAGCAGAGGCTATGCTAATGAGCCCCGAGTCTCTTGCGTCCGCTGGACCGTGGTAATTTGGGGTCGGAGCTGAGGCTCAGTGCGTCCTGCGGGACAAAGACTCCTCCAAGGGCGGCCACAAACGGACTCCCTGCAGAAGGGAAGCCGGATGTCATGCTTAACCGTGGAGGGGAAATATGCCCCGCTGAAGTTTGGCCTGGCTCTCTTTTGTCTCTCTCTCTCTCTCTCTCTCTCTCTCTCTGTAGCGAAATATATTGCGTGAAAAGTTATGAAACCTGTAATTTCCTTTCGTTTTCTCTACACTCGTTACAATATTTCAGCACACACACACACACACACACACACACACGTACACACGCACACGCTTACAGACACACACACACACACACACCCACACACACACAAATACACACACGGTGCATATATACATATACACATATACAAAAGGTTAGGAGACGAGGCAACACGAGTGTAAAACTCTCTCCCCGTTAACAGACAAAATAGTAATCACAAATAGCAATCAGACAGACACAATCTCATACATTCGCCCTCACAAATTGTGGAAACATATTTGCCGTATGTTCCTGTGCATCACTACGATGGATTCCTTCCGTTTTGTAACTTGTACGGCAAAGACACGATTTCTTAAGAAACGTTCACGAGAAATATGTTCCCAGTCGTTCATACTTCAGAGAAAAAAAAAATCTCATATAGTCTCACAAAATATGGTAAACATACAGGTAGATAAACAGTTGCAAAGAACTGACACGCGTTCTCTCACAGAAGCTGTAGCTACAGTTACTCACAAAGAACAGCAGAGACTGTGATGTGCAGATGTTCATATCCACAATGACGAACACGCTGTCAAAGACAGACAGACACACATGAAAAGAAAACGCACTGCCACGCATAGGTGATTATTCATAGTCCGACGAACAGTAATGACTCCTTTGTGTCTGAGAAAAAAAACACACAGTAGCATATAGACAATCAGACTCAAATCATGCGTCAGGAACAGAGCTTCTTCTCATAAACTGTCAAACTCACTCGCACAAAGTCTCAAATTCAAATCTCGATCTCATGCAAATGATACAAATTATCCAAATTACGTGTTGCATACTGACGATCCAGGGGGGCTCATGGCACAGGTGGTTGCTCTTCCAAGACATACGCTTCCATTAGAGTTTCCCGTAATGCGACTCTGATTTCCTCATTGTCTTGTGGAACAGTTTCCTCTCTTGGTATCTTTAGAAATTCTGTATGCTTATGGTTATCTCGTTGAATATATATATACGAAATATTCACAGCAATCATGCGGCAAATATGTCTTTTTATAAACCTTGAAATTCATTTATTTTTCATCTCGGCTTCCAAGACGTCTTCAAGATGTTGCAGACTTCAAGAAAATGATTACATATCGCACCTGATCACGAGAAAAAAAGTTGATAGAGCAGCTCGGTACACATGTGTTCCCAAAGACATTGATATCAGGTCCTTAAAGCAGATCCGGCAGGAAATAACAGATTAAAAATTTTTGTCGCACATCCTACGCTGCACCACTAAGAACCCCTCAACATTTAACAGAGAGGACCCACACACTCCACAAATTACCTTTGGACGGAGAGGAACAGTGTTTTCCTTTGCGTGAGGGTTGCCATAACAATCAACTTGGTTTATATAAGGAGTGAAGGAGTTCAATATATTCGTCCTCTCGACACCTCTCCAACCTTCACCTAGATATCATTCAGTAGTTGGGATAGAAGCTACGAAGCTATTGCGCTAACTCCACCACCGTCACTTCATGTCATTTGAGATCCTTCATCCCCAGGTTGCAGTTCGGCATTACCTAAGCCCATCTGAGCTTGTACAGATCACAGAGAAAACTGCATTATATAGAAATGTGTCCTAGTTCAGGAACTCGCTCACTTCAACAATTCGAAGCATCTTCAGTAATCAATACACAGCCACCCTAATGTTTATTTACGGACTGCTTGCTTAACTTCTTCCTTCTCTTCCAATTTTAGCTTTCTTTATAAGTTAGCTGAGACGGCACGGGCAGCTGAGACCCTAATCAAGACCATCCCATTAAAGCTATATATATATATCTTAGCTTGAGCCAGGTACCCATTCTATCGACTCAACCCCTTGGGGTGGATGAACAGCTGGATTGACTTTGGACCGACTGCTTCAGTCAGGACTCGAACCTAGCACTCAACTCTTGGGCGGCCTCCGGTGAGCTATTTTGATCACTTCATCGCAACTGTCGCCAGAGAGAAAAAATAGACTCCACCGAAATTTGTAAGGAAAAAAAAGAAAAGAATGTTTTTGGAAACCAATGAGCAGATCAAACCACAACTCTACCCAAGTGATTGATGGATAGTCATCAATCAGTTGTCCACTTTTCGAACGATTGAACAACTAAGGCTGCTATCACATTCGATCATTGGTTTTGATTGGCGTAGAGTTCAAAAATAATCTTTTTTTTTTTGTCGGAGATAACTGGACAAATTAATCTGAAAGTTAATAGGATTGATCAGGAGATAATCTGCTATCCTATTTTTTTTTTGAGTTTATCTCGTGTATGTACGTGTGTGTGTGTGTGTGTGTGTTGATAAGAAATTGAAATATAGCCACCACGCTCCATCATTTTTGTCCACGGCTTTTTCAGACATTCTGACGGGTCATTTACGACCCGTTGAGCGATACATTTAAGCCTCTGGGCTGTAGACCCAGTGTTTGTTTTTGTGTATATTCTCCTCTTCCCCCTCACAGCATATAGTCATTAATAGCGTCCGTTCTCTGTGTTATGGAAATTTGCTTTTGTCCAACGGTCTCTCAAGACATCCTCAAAAGACCCATCCTCTCTGGCTATGCAACTCCAGAATCCCTCAGCTGAGTAGACTTTTTTTCTTATATACGTCCGTGTGTGTGTGTATGTGTGTGTGTGTGAATACTATTTTGGTTACTGTTTGTGTTTCCCAGTGAGAGTTTTACACTCGTGTTGCCCTGTCTCTTCTCTTTGCATATATGTACCATGTCTTTACTCCTATGTATGTTTACACACACACACACACACACACACACACTTTAGCTTCTGCCAGGTACCCAGTGTGTGTATATGTGTGTGTGTGTAACTGTGTACAGGGGTGTATGCCAGGGCGTGTATTTAGTGCTGTAAAGGAACATGCTGAAGACATGTCTAGTGATGTACAGCTACAATAACGCAAGCCTGGGAGGAGGCCGAGAATCACGGAGGTGAAGGAATGTGCCGAAACAAAGAGAAACTGGGAGTCACAGTAGGAGACCAGGGCTGGATATGAGGGAACATAAACACGTTTATAGCCGAGCACGAATATGAGGGGGAAAAAAAAATACGCTCTCGTGTCAACACGGGGAAACACAAAACCACCTGTCGCTTCAAGCATACAAAGCACCCTCATACCAGCGCATACTTAAAGCTCCTGTATAAACGCAAGCATACATAACACCCATAACTCACCGTCAACACAAACTTGAATAACAGAAACGTGAATGATATGACGTTACTTTCAACTGAATCATACATAGCACCTCTAAGTCACCAATGGGCATACTCAACACGCTCACTTCAACAGAAACACACAAAGTAACATCAGTACAATTATAACACAACATTCCAGGCTTGCATGGGACATACTCAACACAACCATAATGACAACCCTGGTATTAACCTTAGACATACACATATCGAAAATCACTCGTGAAAATACGTATTCTGATGATTTATCACGTACAAAGAGAATTCAAACTAACTGAAATTAAACAACAGTAGATGAGAAGTCCCTTACTGGGGGACATATATGGAATTGGAGTGCAAACTTTTAAGAATTCTGAACGCTCTGTCTTGTCACCGCGCATTTCTTTCGCCTGGTCGCGCTCGTTCCAGGAGACGCAACGGCCAGGGGAGACGAAGGGACTCCTGCCTCCTCTTTTGCGGGTCCTCGTCCTCAGCCATGTATCAGACAGGACGTCTTAAACTGTGACAATTCCGTCTTTCATTTCTTGCATCTTGTTTGCTCTCCGGTGGTTTCCACTAACCATTTCTCATGCTTCCTTTGTGATTCTGTCGTAAAGCGACTTTCAGTCGTTTGTATGGGTGCTTGTTTATCATAAAGCTAGCAGCTGGAAGCCAAGCCAATTGCACAAAATTCGAGAGGTGCAGCTGGGTCCTGGCCAACAGAAAGCCTGGAGTTTGCTTAGGAAAAAAAAATCCCCATAATTCTTTTTTTTTCGAATACGATTATCGGAATTTGTGATACAAAATGGAGACTCGAAAGGCTTTTACATATATTACGAATATCAATAAACATAGTATCATTGTGTCAGAGGCCCATATACTTTAGTGTAAATGTATACCTTGCTTTTAGCTATGAAAATATTTATGCCACTTTAGTGTGGTATAAATGATGGGGACTATTTTCAGGCAATTTGGTAATTAAGAAGAATAAGACGAATATTTTGGACGGCAGCAATAGAATAATATCTTAAAAAAGCCTTTTTTTCGGCTTGAGAACTCGCTTCTATCCAGCAGTTTAAGTACAAATATTCACTGCTCATTTTTTCTAAATACGTATCAAAATTTAAATCTAAAATTACTAGTACATTCAAGCCCTCGCAACAACGACCTCCAACGTCACCCCATAATCAATCATCCACCCTCTATCACAACAGCATTAATCAATCAATCTACCTCCAACCCTAACCGCTGCCGCTACCTCCTTTTTAAAGCTGCCATCAATCCCTAATACACCGTAAGGAGGTCAGGTAGCGGTCGTCTAATCATCAATCTATCCCCTTCAGCGCACCAATGTGCCGTTCTTCCCTCTATGCAAAGCAGCCATAATGAACAACACTGCTACCCTCATCCTCAACAACCGAGTCCTGACTCAACCATCACCAGCAGACATGCTTCTTAACTATCCTCATCTCCCCTACACAACCAGAGACAACCACCACTGTGCTCTGCCTTGTGTCATCTACCATACATCCCATTTTTCTCAACGACACGTTAAGTTCCTCTCCGCTGCCACCCCAAGCCATAACACTCCATCCCTCTGCCTCTGCTTACTTTCTCCATCATCCTGGCTCCTCTCTCCTTCTCTATTGCATCTAGTCTCCCCATCGCTTCTCCTTTTTAATTACCTGAACTCGTCTCGCCCCCTCTAACTAGCGTCCTTCCGCTCCCCACGTTCGAGTAACAGCAATACTTCACCTCTGTTGATTTCCTTAGCAACTTCCGCGTCACAGCAATGCCTGTGGGCACCGCCGTCCAGCAATTTTCCGACCAGATCGTCGCCATTAGCCTATCATCTCATCCCTCATGCCGACTGCTCTCTTTTTCCTCCTCATTTTGTTTGATGGGTAATTCATGAGGAGACTCATCCCATAGGGGTACCTATAAAGCTGATAATTAGAAGCCTCATAATTCGTGATTGCCCATGGTGCTTCCGCGATTCACTTCTTGCGTTTCTGTATCTGTCTCTGATAACTTTTTTTGCCTTCCGTCTCCTGTGGATCCTGTTCCTGTTTGTCCCTTGGAGAGACTCCATGACTGTCTCGTAATTCCCCCTTGGCTGTCTCTCGTAACGTTCCTCCTGTTTGTGTGTCGAAGCTTTTCTCCCTCTGTCTCGTAGTCTCCCATGTATGTCTCTCTTAGCTCTCCCCCTGTCTGTCTCTCATCCTACTCCTTCGTTTGTTTCTCATGACGTTCTAACCGTCTATCTCTCAGGGAGTTTAACTCACTGTCTCTTGTAGAGCTCCTCCCGCTCGCCTTGTCTTTCTACAGTTACTCTTATCTCTCTCCCGTATCGATCTCCCTTATCCTTTTCGGGTAGAGTCTCTCTCCCCACACAAGCCTGTGTCTCGTAGAGTCCCTAGCGTCTGTACCTTAACGTCGACACTGTCTCTAATTTACCGTCTCCCAGTCTTTGTCTCAGGGTCTCCTGTCTTGACGTTCCCTATTTCAACAAAGAAGTCCTCTCTGTCTCCATCTTGGCGCCCTGTCTGCGTCTCAGTCAACCAATATTTTGTCGTGGTTCCTCATTCGCACGTGTCCTCACGGCATCCTTCACCCCAGATGCCTTCCTACGATACTCTGAGGGCCCCCTCTCTTAGATAGAATTCGTTCCAAACTAGTCTTTCATCGAGTTCCTATCGCCTCTGACTCCTGCTGCCCCAGTAGTGTGTCTGTCGTCTTACTCTCCCTTAGAGTAGGAGTTTAAGGATCACATGAAATGTCCTCCTGTAGGAAGTCTCAACCCAGACCTACATCAGGTCTTCCGTTCCCTGCCTTCCCCACGAAGTGCCTCCTGTACGGCGGCCTTCGTCAATGCACAGCCAGGCCTTACGTGTTAGGGGCGTCCTTCAAAGGCCTTCTCTCCGGCGGCGTCGTCCCCAGCTTGTCTCCTGTAGGACCATTACCGGGACGGATCGGCCATCAGACGAGGCTGTGGGGCAGTTTGGCCCCCGGATGTGTTGCGAGTTCTCGCGGCGGCAACTTTAGTGTCGGTGTGACTACGTCCCAAGAGTCTCGCAGGTGTCGTGAAAGAGCGTAACTTGGCCTCGCCCTCTTCCTCTCTTTTCGTCTCTCCTCGTCCACGCGCTCTCTCGTTCCCGTGCGTCTACAGTGACCCAGAAAAACACACACACACACACACACACACACACACACACACACACACACACACACACTTAGAAACACGCACTTAGTCGGACTCGAACACACTCAGTGTAGAATTCAGACTCTCTCTCTCACACACACACACACACACACACATAAATAAATTCTCTCTCTCTTATCTTTTTGTCTGCGTTTTTCCATCCCTTCTCCATCTTGCTTTCTCTCACTCCCTAACACCTTCCATAGAGAATGGTTCTCACACACCCCCGATAGCTTTCAGTGATATGCTAATGATATATACACTCAGACACAGACACACACAGGCTGAGGGAGAGAGAGAGAGAGAGAGAGAGAGATTGATCATATACCTTTTTGCTTATTCATTTTCCATAACTATAACAACACGTTTTCATAACCTGAATACCTGTCGTATTCTCTCAGTTACTACTGGAGAACGAGTCCAAACGAACAGATCAAACATTTCCTCTTACATTACCCACACGAAACACAGTTCAGGTCTCCATAATTCACGGTAGAAAAAGAAAATCATCGTCAATTTCCCAGAATTACGTGTATTGTCTGGAACAATACGTTTACATCTCTCTTGAACTCGGAGGTAGTTCATCAGGTGGTAAATATCTCTTCGAGCGGCCAATTATGTCGGTCGGAATTACCCCAGGACGGATCCGCAGGTTGGGTGGAATTACGGGGCGCATGCGGCAACGATTTGTGAGCAAAGAAAACAGCGTGTAACACAGATTAATGACTGTAGTAGTCACATTACTCACACCACGGGAGATGGATGGCACTCCGGGACAGGCGCACGTTTGGGGACGGGAGAAACTCCGTTGCCACACTAGACTAGACAGACTGTAGACGAAACGCTCATGCTAATGGTAGCAGTTGGGATGCTACTGGCAGAGGTAACAGTAGAAAGAAATGCAGATAGCAACACAGTCAGTGATTCCTGTCGATGACATGTAAAAAGCTAAACATCACTGATTTCTCTCAAGGCTGTCGGTGATAGTAATAAAGATAAGATATAAGATGAAATACCTGGGAACTTTATGACACCAGATATCCAAATAAAATCAGTCGTCGATTTAAAGTTGTGTTTATAAAGTCTATTCTTAAACGTCTCCACAGTATTGCTTTCAGTTATTATGTATAGCAGATCATTCTTTATGATAACAGTCCTGATGAAGATAATATATTTTGCGTCTTTAGAAGCAAAATGAGTTTTTATCCATAGTTACGCGTCAGATCACTCGGACTTAGCCTTAGATAACTTCTGACAATCAGAGATGTCAAACTTTCAGCAATAACTATTAGAATAGATTTTGTAGTTAACGTAGTAGTTATAGTACATGTATCTGCAGTACTTTTTGCTGTCAGATTGTTACTGTGATTGTCCTTTTAGTAGCAAGAGCGGGAACAATGAGAGTACGCTTTTTTGACCAGTCATGGCCGTAATTCCATGAGTTAATGAACTTTCACTGATTGCAATCTAATCCCACAATGACTGTCAATTTGTCAGCAGCGCTTTAAAGGGTTTCATTCATACGTCACTCTCCCGTCATTACAACCGCTTCAGATATAGGGAAATATATTCAGGGCAACAGTTCTTATCCAAAGGCAGTTAGTCATAACAAGAGTAAACACCAGCTTCCATGAGTGGGCCTAGAACAGAGGCCCCACTCCGAGCAAAGACCCCGAGGGGGTTTTAGTCACAGCTTCGTTAACCCCAGCAAAACACACACTAGTTCCATTCCGTGTTCCCAAGACACTGAACCTTCCCCGGAGGGCGGGGGGAAAAAAGAGTCTTCGCTACACGTCGTTAACTACGGTAACACTACGGAACATTCTATATCCCCGGCGTGGTCTCGGCAACGCTTGCCAGTTCAGTGAGCAGATGATAATCCGCTCTCGGTATGAATATATTTTAAGACCCCCTGCATAAAATCGGAGAGTGTTGAGACTAGACGGAGTGAGGATTTACATCTGAAACTCGTTCTGGGTAATGGGCCCAGTCGGGTACGACGGAAGAGTCGACCGTAAAAAGAAACACGGGAAAGGAAGTGTCGGTTTTCTGCAAGTCTCCAATCCAGACGACGAACGCCTAAACTGATGCAGGTGGTATTGTCACCATACCTTGCTGTGGGAGTCGATGAATGATCATTGTCCAGTGAGGTACTGACGATCGAGAATGGTGAGAGTTAGAGGCTAAAACGGTCATGGGAATTCGCGTGACTCCTCTTGGATATCGGAAACCCATCCACTCCTGACGACCTTAAGAGATATCAAGCTCTGCTCTGCACGCGAGGTCAGGACTAACAGAAAAGCATTCACTCCTTGGTGTTATCTACCGTCCTGCCAAAATGACCTCCTCCTCTTTATATTTTACCTCCTTGCTGGCAGTAGTTATCGCCTCTGGCTGACATACTATCACTATATATATATATATATATATATATATATATATATATATATATATATATATGTGTGTGTGTGTGTGTATGTGTGTCAACACCTACACACACACATAGTACCCTTTCTGAAAGTGATCCTGGGGCAATAAATCAATAATGATGTACTTGCATGCTAATTACATCTGCTTCAGGAATCCCTTCTGTATTCATGGGACTCCCACAGCGCTCAGGAAGCCGACCACGTCCACTGAAGGGGAACAATAGGTCTTATAGCGTGTGATGATGATGTGTGTGTATCTGTGATTGGGAAAGTTCTGGATGACTGGGTAGTAAGTGTTCGATGTCTTTGTTTTGCAAGTTGCGTCGTGGGTATGAATGGCAGTGGGATATGTTGAAACGGTGTTTTCTAGTCTTGTCGGAGTGAGTGAGTGAAGTCCAGATCGGAAAGGAGAAAGTGTGACTCGTGCGTGTCTGGGGAGTGTGTTGCTTTTCTTGTGTTTATGCTTTCAGCGGATGGGGTTTGAGACTCGGGAGAACGCTTGTGTCGTGCTAATAGTGGTAGTTCAGTGCGTATGTGTTTTGGTGTTATATCTGTTGGGAATGGTGTGGGGTTCTGTAAGGTGAGGCTGCTAAAAGTGTAAGGCTTTCTATTTCTGCTTAGAAATTTAGTAGTTAGTTATGGAGTAGTTTGGTTAGATGGGGTCTGGTCCCTATGCACAGAACTGTGTGGCGAATATGGTACGATAGGTTTGTATTTGGAGAATCTGTGTTTCATTCTGGAGGTGTTTGGTGTTTCTGGTTGCTAGGCAGCCAGTGATTGTTCTGGGTGCTCGTTTTCTGTGTGGTTTTCAGGTTTGTTTTAATTACATTGGTAAGGGTTAAGAGAACGGGCAGGTGAGGCGTAGACTAATTTGGAGCGGATGAATTGGCTTGTAGCAGGGACTTGATGCAGGGAAATTATAGACTTTATGAAGTGAGAAGTATTTCCATGATATTGAATATCGATGATACAGTCTCGTTGAAGGTGACTTTTCACTCAGGGCGTAGCCACAACCAGATGAAGTCTGTTAACACACACACACACACACACACATAGTTCATCATCATCTCTACAGTTTAACTTTACAGGGTGCCTCAAAGTACTCGT
>JAYMFT010361320.1:0-22818 GCA_038088735.1 Panulirus argus
TATATATATATATATATATATATATATATATATATATATATATATATATATATATATATATATATATATCGTAAATAAAATGGCCTTGATTAGGGTAATCGGTTGCCGTGCCGTCTGGGGTAACACAGACAAAAACTGATAATTTTCTATCTTGTTTCACCAAGGTTAATACATTACCTCGTTCTCATATCAGGGACCGCTCCTTCCATAGAAGCCAGAGTGACATCTCATAACCTTAACTTGCTCATATTCATTTGAAATCAGTCATTCAATACCGCCGCTTGCTCTCACACAAAAACTTTATTCATCATGAAATTACTGAGCAGAGTATAATAAATCTTCTTTGCTCACCATTTGAGGTCATATCTCAAAGACCTTCCCATAACTTTTGTTATATTCTTAAGATGGTAAATGCCCACTATCTTGCGCTGCCTGCAGATCCTTAAAATGATACTGAACCCCATATCTAACCCTGGCTTCATTCTAACATATAGGTGTTTCATCCTCCTGTTCTTCCAGTGTTCACCCTATGATGTGACAAGATCCTCCTTGTCAAATTGCTGACTTCCCTGCCCCTTTTTATCATATTTTCTTGTTCCTCTTTTAACAAGAGCTCTTTCCCTTACCCTACAGAGGAGCATCCGCCTCAGCCTTACTGGCCCCTTCAGGAGGGCGAAATATCCCAGTGCCCGGAGGGAGAAATCCAGTGCGGATCAGAAGAATGTTTACCCAAGTCCGCATATTGTAACTTCATTCCTGAATGCAGCGATGGTTCGGATGAAAACATCTGTAGTAAGTATCTCAGCTAAGTGTCCATCCTCTCTGTTACAACAGGTTACCTAGGTTATCATTCATCCTGATAAGAATGAACACTTGATGTTTTCCATAACACTTAACACTGGTTTACACCTCTCGCATCTCTCGCGATTGGTAGATATCTAAATACTTGTCCTCCATTTATGGCCAGTAAGTCTGGTCTTTTCTGCTCATGATTTATTTCATAAAACAATTCCCGTAATGCTTACTTTTTCTATGGCTATTTTGTCAGAACAGATACGTATAGAGACTGAAGTGGAGACAGCTACAGGCCACTACATTAGTGAGACAAGTGCACGGAATGAAAATCTCTCAATCGGATAACTATAATAGTTACAACGATACTTGCAGGACTTATAACTGCTGACAATCAATATTTTCCCCGACACGCACGAGGCTACTTGAGCATTGCCTTCCAGGATGCCAATTTATACCACGGATAAACAGCGTCAAATCATTTCAACAAAAACGAACAATTTTATGCTTCCGATCGCTTCTGTTGTCACACACAGGCTAGAAAACTGAAGTTTGTGATCTATATAGAATTCCCTACTCAGCCAGTACAAGAATAGAATAGTTTAGAGCAAGTTATATGGTGACTTACTCCCTTGAATACAAAGATTCAACCCCAAGATTATGGTGACTCAATTCCTTCCGTATGATGATTCGACTCCTTGAATACAGTAACTCAGTCCCTTGTGTACGATGATCCGACCCCCTGAGTACGGTAACTCAGTCCCTTGCGTACAATAATTCGACCCCTTGAGTACAGTGACTCAACCTCTTACATGCGATAACTCAACCTCCTTAAATACAGTGACTCCAGCCCTTGAGCACATTGATTCAACCCTAGAGCACAACGATTCAATCCCTTGAGTGCAATGATTCAAAACCTTGAGTACATTAATTCAGCCCATTGAGTACGATGATTCAACCTCTTTAGTATGATAAATCAGCTCCTTGAATTCAGTAATTCAGCCCTTTAGGTATGATGACTTAACGTTTTAAGTATGATAGCATTGCTACCTACTGAGTACGATATATCAACCCTTTTGTTTATGATCATTGAACCCTTGAGTACGATGAAACTGCCTTGGGCATGATGATGTACGCCCAAGTATGATGTCATTATCGAGTAAACATATGGGAACATGTAGTGGTTTTGATATTTATGTGAGTTCTGGTACCGTTCACAATTACGTATTGAATTTGCGACGTGGTCAGCACTTACAAATGGATGTTGTTGCGTGGTCAACATTTAAGAAGGGAAGTTGTGTAGTCAACATTTACAAACTTAAGTTACTGGTTCGTCAGCACTTAAGAATGAAAATCGCTGAGTGCTCAGCACTTGAATTCGGAAGTTGTTGTGAGGTCAACACTTAAGAATGGATGTTGTTGTGTGGTTGAAACTTAAGCATGGCTGTCCCTTGAGTATTATGATTAAGAGCCCTGAGCATGATGATAATCCCTGGAGTATATTGATTTAACCACCTGAGTTCCTTGAGTATAAGAAACCTGTGTAAGATGCCTTAATCCACTCAGTATGATGACTTCATCCCTTGAGTATGATGACAATGACTTAATCCAATAAGCATGATGACTTAACCCACTGAGGATTAAGACCTCATCCCTTGCATACAAAAACAGCACCTTACGTATCAAAAGAAAAAAAGTCTCACTATAATGGGAGAACCAATTATCTTTAGTCATGTCTTTATCGCCCAAGTCCCACCAGCTAGCTTTCTAAAATAATGACAGAAACAATCGTCGTTTACAGTAGCTTTCTCTGTCGGCTACATGGGTTTATTAGCCCGTTACAGTGGTTCATCAGCTCACAACAGAAGCTCATCAACCCACAACAGAAACCCATCAGCCCTCAACAGAAACCCATCAGTCCACAACAGAAACCCATCAGCCCATAAAAGACGCTCATCGGCCCACAACAGCAGCTCTTCAGCCCACAACAGAATCTCATCAGCCCACACCAAAACCCATCAGCCCACAATAGAAGTTCATCAGACCCAAAACAAAAACTCATCAGCCCACATCAAATATTCATCAGCCCACAACAGAGGCTCATTAGCCCACGACAGAGGCTCATCTGAACACACAAGGGGCTTATTTTCTCATATAAGCGTTTGGTGACAATTTTCATTATTTTTTCACCCTCTGCTTACACACATCAACACATCTGCACACCTCATGAAAACGACATAGAGATCCTTGGCTGTGAAGGCGTGGCTTTTCAACTGATCGACGGAGGTCAGTTGAAAAGCCAGGCCATCATGCCCAAGAGTCATGCCACCGTGGTTCATGTGTTAGAAAGGTACAATGTACCTGGACAGCAGGTCTTACTGCACCATTAAGGCTAAGCTGTTGGGCTGATCATACAAACGACTACTTGCACTATACACAAGCCATCTTTCATTCTACACTTTTAGGTTACTACTCCTTTTAATCTATTACTATTTATATTCACGCAAGTCACCAAGGGTTCTGCAGCCATAACTCAACGGACTCTCTAGGCCTGTAGCCCTCACTTATCGGATTCTCCTCTCCACAGCTCCAGAGAAAGATCCCAACCGCGCTGACGTGTGCAACCCCAGCACCTGTTTGTGGTCCCAGGGCTGCTTCTGTTCTGTAGATGGCACCCGCATTCCGGGCGGTCTCAACGTGGACCAGACACCACAAATGATTACTGTCACCTTCTCCGGTGCCGTCAACGAGAGAAACTTCCGTATATTCCAAGAAATCTTCAAGGATACGGCCAAGCACAAGGGCAACGACTGCACCCCAAAAGGAACTTTCTTTATCTCCCACGCCTTCACCAACTATTCAGCCGTCCAGGAGCTCCATCGCGTAGGCCACGAGATCGCAGTCAACTCCATTACAAATAATGATGATCCATACTACTGGAGCAACCTGAGCCCTGAAGATTATGAGGCCGAGATGGACGGTGCTCGTATCATTATTGAGAACTTCGCAAACATTTCTTCGAACGAAATCCTTGGTCTGCGCGTCCCCAAGCAGCGAGTTGGTGGCAATCAGCAATTCCGAATGATGGTTGACTGGGGTTTCCTTTACGATTCGTCTATCTCTGCCCACAGGGGCCTCGTGCCAATCTGGCCCTACACTCTCATGCATCGTATGCCACACAGGTGTCTGGGTACCGACCAGAATTGCCCATCTCAGAACTTCACTGTCTGGGAAATGGTAATCAATGAGTTGGACCGACGTGATGATCCTCAATTTGAAGAGAAACTCACAGGTTGTCACTATGTGGACCAGTGCGCCAACATTGTTTCCCCTGAACAGTTAGTAGAATTCCTCAATAACAATCTTCAACATCACTTCAAGACGAACCGCGCCCCTCTTGGCCTTCACTTCACTACAGGCTATTTTGAGACACGTCGCAACTTCTTAAAAGCGTTTGCTCAATGGGTGAGAGACACGGCCCAGGCCGGAGACTACTATTTTGTCACCATGCAGCAAGTTATTAATTGGATGGAAGCCCCTACTGAGATCGCCGCAATAAGCAACTTCCAAGAATGGAAGGGCAAGTGCGAGGTCAAGGGTCAGCCTTACTGTTCACTGCCTAACCCCTGTCCCAAAAAAGTACCCCGTCTCTTCCCCAATGAAGAGGAAATGTTCCTCTACACCTGTATGGAGTGTCCCAACACCTATCCTTGGCTAGGTGATCCACAAGGTATTGGTTTTGGGGACGGTTTCTAAAACCATGGCATTCATCACATCACCCTAGATCTTCATGCAGCTCCTCAGTCCTCAGAAACATTAGAAATATTCTCAAAACTCCGACAATTTCTTCTCCCTCGGGTCCTTGCTCACATGGTCCCTGTACAGTTAGCGCATGACTGCACCTGCTGACTGCTGGGACCTGGATAAAAGCTTTTATCACAACCTATACTTATACAGTATTGACTTGAGGTTTCATTGCTGTCTATCAGGCTTTAAACGTGTTGGTCCTCTAGGGAATCCTCGCTATATGTGTGTAACTAAACAACCACATCAATTTCGGGATAGTCAGAGGTCAGTTGCTGGCTGGTCCAAACTAATGAGGCAGATCTGGTGATACCAGGTTATATTTTCAATCATTCCTGGTACCCTCCGCCCAGGTATCACTGGCCAATAGCATCTATGGATACTGTGCCCAGGTACAGCACCCAGGTCCCCCTTCCTTTCCCAGCCACTTCAAAAAGAGTCACCCACAGTGTCGGCACGGAAGTCCCCTCCCCCACCTACAAACTCCAAGTACCATGACCTGACCTTATTTTGACCACTTGTACACGTGACTATTACTGTTGTATCATAGTGTGCAGTTATTTCTTGTTATTCTTTTTAAGATATTTCCAATTAAAGACAAATGTGTGATTGGTTGTTTCATGATCCAAGTTTTATATAGGTAGGTATCACTATATGAAGACCTTACAACCTATATTCTTTTCTCTATGTTGAAGGCCCCAGTCACGGACAAAAGACCACATCAAGGCCGGGCCCCAATTGAAATATAGAGAGAATTAAGAAACGAGAAAAAAGACGGATAGTGTTTACTAATTTTTGAGACACTGAAAGACCTGTCTTTGGAATTGAGCCAGGTCATAGTTACTGGGAAAGACATGAGATTGTAGAAAGTTCCAGAGCTTCGATGTGTAGGGAAAGAAGCAGTTATCAAAACGGCAGACCCTTGAGTTTCCGATGGCGACACAATAATCATGTGACGCAGCAGCTTGCCGAGTATTGCGTGGTCTAGCTAATGGTAGGGGCACACAAACAGCCAGCTCTCGGGAGCAATAGCCAAAGTAATACCTATAGAAGAGGGAAAGTGAACCAACATTGCGGCGTAGTGCAATGTATCAAGTTTGGAAGTTAGCTTGGGACAGTTTAAGTCGGACCGCTTTCGACTCAACTCTGTCAAGTAAGGAAACAGAGCTAGAACCACTCCAAATGTGAGAGCAGTATTCCATACAAGGACGAATTAATCCCTTGTATAAACGGAACAACTGTTCAAAAGAGAAAAAGTTACATCTAAACACGACACCGAGTTTCTTAGAGGCAGGCTTAGTTATTCCCATAATGTAGGGTTTCCAAGAATGAGTGGATGTTACAGTAATACCAAGTATATTCATTGAGTCAAGAGGTGGAATTACTGAACCATCAAAGGAGATAAGAGAGTTGTGAGGAGTTTCCGATAGAGAGATGGGTAGAAATTGGGTCTTGGAGGCATTAGAATTAACTAGATTTTGTGTACCCCACTGAGATATCCTGTCCAAGTCCGAGTTTACTGTGGAAGCTGTGTCAAGGCGAGATGCAGATCGAGTGAGAGAAGCGGGAACAGAATTGAAGGATGTGGAGGAATGCAGTGTTGAGTCGTCAGCGTATGAGTGCATTGGTTATTTGTGAAGTAGAGAAATCGTTGGAGAAAAAGAAGAAAAAGCTTTGGGAACAGGACAAACCCTTGAGGGACACCGCTGTTGATGGAAAAAAGGGGGGAGGCAGATCCATCACCAACCACAGAGATAGATCGGCCGGAGAGGAAGCTAGATATCAAGAAGCAAAGTGAGGGAGGGAAGCCAAAAGAGGGGAGTTTAGAGATGAAACCCCGATGCCACACCCTGTCAAAAGCTTTATACATGTCAAGGGAAATTACATATAATTCCCCAAAATCTTCCAGGGATGATGACCAGACATTAGTAAGATAGGAAAGAATATCACCATTGGATTTCGCCTTACGGAAGCCATACTGGTGATCACAGAGAAGACTGTGATTTCCGAGGTGTTTAAGGATGTGGGAGTTGAGGAGGGATTCAAAGACTTTGGAAATGTTAGATGTCAAAGCAATAGTTTTAGGGGTCAGAACGGTCACCCTTTTAGGGATGGGATGCATCAAAACATGTTTACAAGGAAAAGGAAATGTTTTGATTTTTAAACAGAAACGGAAGAGACGAGCAAGCACAGGTGCAAGTTCATAGGCAAGCTCCTTCAGCACACGGGGATCGATACCATTAGAACCACAAGCTTTGCTTGTGTCCAGAGAAAGAAGAGCTTTTCGGACAGTCCGAAAAGAGATTGCGGGAAGAGGCACAGGATTAGTAAGAGTAGCATCAGGGGGTGAGGGAATGTTAGAGTCATCCAAGGTGGAGTTAGAGGAGGAACGGGAACCAAACAGAGTTGCTTTGTCAACGGAAGACAGCTATATTACCGTTAGAGCGGATAAGTGAAGGGAAGGTAGAGCGACAAAAGTTGTTAGAGATGCCCTTAGCTAAAGACCAGATGACGAGGAGAGGTTATCGCACTTCCTTTGAATAAAGGAACACTTCACCTCACGGATAACGCACTGCAGCGATTACGGACAGTAAAAGCTGAATGGGAGACAGAGGTAGGAGAGTTTTTCCAAGTCTGATATGCCTGATCCCTTGTCTGAATGGCCTCAGAACAGAAGCGGTTGAACCATGGATTGGATGAGAAGTAGTCTTGGAGGAAGATGGGACAAATGCTTCCGTTCCCGCAAGAATAACCTCTGTTATCCGTTTGGCGAATATAGAAGCATTACCACATAAGAGAAAGTAATTTACCCAGGGAAAGTCAGAAAAGAAGTTACGAAAATTATTCCAGTCAACTTTGTTCAGGTGCCAGTATTTACGCTGGAGGGGGTGGTGTGGTTAGAATAGATACATTTATGAAAGTATGATCAGATGAACCAACTGGGGGCGAGATTGTGTATTTACAGCGAGACAGACAAGAGGTGAAAAACAAATCCAGAATATTAGGACATTGGTCATAGCTGTTATATACATGGGTAGAGTGAGAGATGATTTGCTCTAAATCACTGAGATTGAAGAACGTGAGGGATTCGATCCCTCCACCATCTGTATGGGAGGAATTCAGCCATTCCCTGTGGTGAACGTTGAAATCCCCGAGATAGAGGATCTCGGCTTGTGGGTGAGAGGATGTCACAGTCTCATGGCAGGAGTTTAGAAAGTCGAAGAAAAATACAATATTTATAGAATTATGAGAGCAATATGCGAAACAGAGGACAAGTGCGGTAGTACAGTGACAGACTTTGAGCCGCATAACATCAAAGTTTGGACACTGAAGGCCCTTGAGTCGTGCAACAGATGTGCTTATGTTGGAATAAGCACAAACACCACCTTTGAATCGTGAGTGGAGATTATACTGAGATATGAAAAAGGAACGAGTGAGAATATCATTAGACACTTGTGTCTCAGAGAGAAGTAAGATATTAGGAGAGGTACTTGCTGATGGTGTTCAACTGAGGAGAGGTTACTAAAGAGACCAAGAATGTTGGTATAGTGAATAGAAAATTAGGAATGTCACACAGAGAAGGAAAGGTCGTGGGAGGGGCTAGATAATCCTTGAGTTAGCTGGGGTATTGGAAGGGGCCAGTACACTGTCACCTGAGCCCTTCCTCTCACTGGTGGCAAAGTCACACAATAAGTTTAGTCAGAGGAGTATGCCTTAAATTTGCAGGAGTCATGGGAGGGGCAGCAGAGACTTTCCTTTCATTAAACGTGTTCCAGAGTCATTAGATCTCTCCAACACTTGGATTATTCTTATCTACTCCACTTCTGAAATACGTCAGGCAACGACTCCCCTTTTAGTAGCGGGTTGAGACTTGGCTACTGCGGCATAACTAGAGTACCCCTCGAGGCGCTGAAACTAAATAATTTTCCCTATTCCGAGCTTCTTTACTTTCCACAGTAGCAGCACCTCACAGATTTTGAAAACATTAGGCACGAAAATCGCAGCACCAATTAGACAAGCCCCAGGACGCTGCAGGTGACCCGGGTCAATGTACTTGAACCCGGATCATTGTACTTGACCCCTGGTCACTGCTCTTGAACCCGGGTCACTGCACATGACCTCGGGAAGCTACAAGTGGCTCCGGGTCAATGCACTTGACCCCGGTTCGCTACAGTTGACCCCAGATCACTGCGCTTGACCCGGGAACGCTACAGGTGACCACTGGTCAAAATACTTGACCCCGGATCAATTCACTTGACCCCGGGTCGTTGCACTTGACCCCGGTTCACTACAGTTGACCCCAGGTCACTGCACTTGACCCCGGGAATCTACTGTTGACCTCGGGTCATTGCACTTGACCTTGGGACGCTACAGGTGACCCTGGGTCAATGCACATGACCTTGGGTCATTGAACATGACCCCAGGTCACAGCACTTGACCCCGGGTAACTACAGTTGACCCTGGGTCATTGCGCTAGACCCCAGGTCAGTGCAGTTGATCCCAGGTCTCCGCACTTGACCCCAGGGAACTACAGTTGACCCCGGGACGCTACTGGTGACCTCGGGTCAATGCACTTGACTTCGGGCAATTGCACTTAACCCCGAGTTACTACAGTTGACCCCAGGTCACTGCACATGACAACGACACGCTACAGGTTACCCTGTGTCAATGCACTTGACCCCGGCTCTCGGTGCTTGACCCTGGGTCGCTACAGTTGACAGACAAGCAATGTCTCGCGTCAGTAGACGTCTTCTATACTTGTAAATGACCACAGTTCCCTCTACCCACTACCACAGCTCTCAGTACCCCATCCCTTCCTGATAAACAGTTTTCTTTTTCTACCAACACAGTTTCTCTTGTCCCTACCATCATAGCGTCCCTTCCCCAGCACCAAGACTCCCCTTATCCTCCACCATAGTACACCCTCTTTCAACCAAAACTCCACCAGCATAGCTTCTCTTCCTTCTAGGTTTTATGTTCTAGCCCTCCGGCAGGGCCGAGGGGGGCGCGGCACGTTGTATGTGTGGGCGGCGGGGAACGGTGGGTCTGTCGGAGACAACTGTAACTGTGACGGATACACCTCGTCCATCTACACCCTCAGCATCAGCAGCGCCTCAGAGTCCGGCAAGTTCCCGTGGTACGGCGAGCGCTGCGCCTCCACGCTGGCTGCTGCCTACTCCTCCGGCGCCTACACCGACCAGAAGATCGTAAGTATGAACGTGGGTTTTAGCTCGGAAATATAGCTTGTCCTATAGAAGATAGAAGGGAAACCTGGGGTAGGAAGTTAAGTTGTATGCTCACGTTTATAGTTTCTTTAAGCATCCTCAATTATTGTAGACAGGTGGAGCATCAAAGTTTATCTAAATTTCCTGACAACAAGTTTATTACAGCTGGTTTAAGCACCAAGTTTCCTACTCCAGTCGACCCATGAACACGATGGGTCGAACTAACGAGGAACCGATGTTACCAACGCTAAGCATAGCAGAGCAAAGAAATGCCGTTTACTTTCCTTTTAAATGAATATCTAATTCGTTGGAAAATCTAAAATATTCGAGGGTCTGCCTTTCCAGGGGAGGATACTTGTAAAGCCCCTGACCTGATAACCTTCATTTATAAGCGAGAGGAAAGTGATAGCATATGAGAATGCATGAAAGAGTGAGTGACTATGTTCTCTTGAGGGAGAGGTGAGTGTAGATGGCAGCCGAGCTGTAGCCTCTCGCCTCACCGTCTGCCTCTCCTTCAGGCCACGACCGACCTCCACGACAGCTGCACGGACAAGTTCTCCGGCACATCGGCCGCCGCGCCCCTCGCTGCTGGCATCATCGCTCTTGCCGTCGAGGTCAAGTAAGTGATCATCATCACAGGTTTACACAAACAATGCACAGGCCTCAACCTCTTGAACACAACGGGTCTGCCCTTGAACACGATGGCACAACTCTTAAAAGCACGACGGAGCGACCCTTGAGCATGTTGGCCTTAGCCACTGACATGACCCTTTAGTCTCAGGTCAAACAGCCACGCCATCATACCCACGGGTCGCAGCTGTCGTACTCAAGGGTCTAATGTACCCAGCCATATTGTAGAAAATTATCTTTTCTCCGGCATCACTGAATCAGTCGCGCAGCCCATCAGATGGCGCCCACATGCCATAGGTTAACCAATGTCCCACGAAGCTAAGCACTGAGAGTCTTAATCCTTACGTACACCCTCCCCCACTCAGGTAGATGGTATGATACTAGTCGTAAGTAGTCAAAGCCTAAGGCTGGTTATTTCAGGCTTTACACCAGTGTCTTGTTTACCCTTCATCAGTCCGCTTGTCACAGCATTGAATAAGACCTTTGGTCCTCTCCTGACAGTCAGTTCCCTGGAACATAATTTCTTATTCTAAGTGATTGTGGACACGTTTCTTATTCTCTGTAGGTGAGGTGGTGAATACAGCCTGTTTTCCACACTTCATTGTTCAGTAAGAACACTGTATCTGATTTTCATGTCATATTGTAACATAAATTCCGTTTTCCTCAACATTTTTCCCCGTCTTCGCTATTGCCTCTTGACTCGCTTCCCTAACCTCGTGATTCCTCCTCGAGTCCTAACCTGACGTGGCGGGACATGCAACATGCGGTGGTGTGGTCCAGCGAGTGGGTGCCTCTGGCTCACAACAGCGGCTGGACCACGAACGCCCGCGGTCTCAAGGTCAACCCTCGCTTCGGTTTTGGCCTGCTAAACGCTGAATCTCTCGTCAGCAACGTCAGGAACTGGACAAATGTAGCACAACAGAGGGTCTGCAGAGTTGTGCCAAGTAGGTAAGAACTTTACTTCGTCAAACGAATAGGAAAATGTCAGACAAGGATATAGAGGGATTTTATTTTGTAATCAAGAACAACAAATCAAACTTTCTCACATATAATGGAATACTCGAGCAGTAAAGTGTCAAAACAAAATGCTAACGGCAACGAGTGAATTGAGTACGAGAGGAATTCATATCCGACAAATAACTGTTCAGGATAATAGGTCCTATATCCTGTTGGAGAACCAGTAGCTCTTCTACAGGAGGTAATGCTAGCGGAAAGCTCAGCATTCACATGAATCCTCATACCGTAGTGATTTCACTAAATGTCCGACACCGGCCACGTTCAGAGACGGCAACTTTCCTTTCCACAATTACACAGAAGTATCGTAAAATCAAACATGCTGGTTGGAAAAACCTTAGAAAGACCCACAGCTCCTTGAACTACTGCTGTTTGTCATACACACACACACACACAAGGTAGGGGAAGAATTTAGGGAAGCAATGCTTGCATGGGAGGGTGAAGTGTGTGGCATGCAGGGGGTGATGTGGACGTGTGAGAGAGGATAGTGAGTGGTTGGATAAGGAAATTCAATTGCTGGGAAGAGAAAAAAGAAAGGTGCATGAACGGTATCTGTAGGGAAGGAATGTGAGTGATGGGGAGGAGCCCAAGAGAAAGTGGAAGATCAAGAGAATAAGTTGAAAAAGATGTTAAATGATAGATGAGGCGAGAGTATTTATGAATTGCAGAGAAAATAAGAAAATGTTTCGAAACAAGGTGAATAGTGGAAAAAGAAAAAGAGAATAAATGTAATTGGTAATAAGAACAAAAGAGGAAGTGGTAAATGACAAAGAATACGTGACAAATGGGAAGAGTGAGCATTTTGAAGGACTACTGAATGTGTTGGATGACTGGGAGGCGGATGTGGTGGGTTAAGGACAAGGTGGAATGTTATGTGAGAGGATCCTGGCGAATGGATTGGTGAAAAGAGAAGAGGGGGTAAATGCCTTGCATTAGATGAAGTGCGGCAAAGCAGCGGTACTGGTTGGTACTGCAGACAGGTTTCTCAGAAAATGGGTTGTCAGTGATGTATGTTATGAGGTGAGGTTCTTGTGGACTGGCAGTATACATGTACTGTGTCTTTCTAGAGAGACAAGGGAGACAAAACACAGAGGTACAAGTCTGTTGAATATACATGACAAGGTGTACAGGTGATTGTGAGAGTGGTGGCATACACAGAACCTATGACTTGGGAGGAACAATGTGCCTTCAGGAGAGGTATTGTGAACCTGGTGTTTCCTCTGAGGGATCTGTGTGAGAATGAATATGCGGCATTTATGAACTTGAAGAAAGCGTACGATAAGGGTTGATAGAGAGGTCTTGAGGAAGGTGCAACGAATATATTAATGGAAAGTTAGAAAATGCAGTGACGAGATTTTTACCGGGGAAGTTAGGCATATAAGCGAGCAGGAAGGGAAGATAAACACTGACCCGAGAGCATCAAGTACGTCCTTATGGGCCCCTGGAAGTTAATGTCGTTCGCGAGGTTAGTTCGAGAGGGACTTGTCTCGGGCGTAGGAAACCAAGAGGAGGACAGTCTAGAGATGCTTGAAATGGAAAGAGATTTCTGCCACGGGGGTTTGCTTTGAGAGACCCTTCCCCCGACAGGTCCAGTGCCGGAAAAGAGGTGCCGCAGTGCACTGCCTAGCAGCAAATGATCATAGTTGAACTCACCTGCAACAGGACTGAGAAATATGGTGGAATGAAAACTGGGATATCAGGCAGTGTTGAAAATCAGTATCTTAAAGTTCATAAAAACCAATGGAGTATTGAACGTAGATGCCGTGTGGATTTCTCACCCCTGTCCTGTACAATTGGTGTGAGAAAGACAAATGGAGAGTGCGGGGGACAAGGGACAAATTGAAAGTCAAGGAAGAAGTTTGAATGGAAGAACATAAGAGGTCAGAAAAGGAAAAACAAGGGAAGTAGAAAGCATGTGGCCTGTCTGCGTAGCGAAGACTTGAGGATGAAAGCATGTGAGTAAAGTGATTGACAACATCGAGTGGATGGACAAAGCGTATGAGAGTGTGATTGAGCGTGGAGTTACGATGGATGAGATGTGCAATCAGTACATTTAAAGATAAGTAAGTAAAGAAATACATCAATCATTTTGGCGAGCATAAAGAGGATCATTAGAAGAAGGTAAATTATATGTTACTGTTCTCACATTGATTGCCCTTAGGTTGAACGACTCCTTGGCCAGCGGCGGGTGGGTGGTGGTGAAGTTTGAGAGCGACGGGTGCGCTGGCAAGAAAGACGAGGTGAGGTCGCTGGAGCACGTGCAGGTGGTCTCCACTATCAACTACACCAAGCGGGGCTCCCTCACCATCGCGCTTACTAGCCCCGGCAGTGAGTTCTGACTCTCTCCTTCCTTCTTGCCCTTCTTACTGATAGTGGTTCTTGTGGTTCTTGTTCCCAAGGGAATATGCTCTGTACTCTGTTGTGGCTGAAAGCGTCGTTTCTAAAGTGTGTCGTGAAGGCCAGACTGCCTATCGCACTCCTGTATTCATACTTTTTCCATCGCACTCCGTCAGCTCGGGACTAAAGGAGAGCTAGAAGAGATAGCTTTAATTGTTACACAGATATCTAATAGAATTTTCCTCATTACAACTCGTCAGGTTCACAACGGCCATCTAGGTCAAGACCACCTAAATTACTGTAGTTGTATGGAAAGAAATGACAGCGTAAAGGGCTCCAAAGATTAGCGGCATATGCAAAAAATAAAAGATATACCTCAAAGGCCCACCCATATAGTGCCAAATGGCCATATGGTGGTTATTTACCCTCCTCAAGGACCAACATCCTAATTGTACCAATACCTAAACACAATCAACCTGATGAATTTCGCCCCTTCTCCCTGACGAATTGCCTGTGCAAAACTTTTGCGAGGATGGTGCTCAACAACTGCTTCACAGAATCAAAGAAAATATGTCACTGGTTTTACACATGGCAAAAGTGTACCTAACCGTATTATTGCTTTCCTAACAGTTCATCGGGACAGACGACATAAGTACACCACATTTCTTGACCTAAAAGCTGCATTTGATATTGCTAATTGGAAAGTTATCTTGTATGAATCAGCAAAAATCAAAATACCTACAAACCATGAACTAACCCATGTGGTCCCCAGGCACACGGGCCGTGCTCCTGACGGAGCGCAGCGGGGACAAATCTACCAAGGGCTTCACCAGCTGGCCTTTCATGTCAGTCCACACCTGGGGCGAGGACCCGACCGGCACTTGGACCCTAAACATTTCAGACAGTGTAAGTGGTTATCTGTCCTATTTTGGTTGCACAAATTTCCTCGTATATGTAATGAGCTGGGTTTAAGCTGCCCTCCTCTTCCTTAGGGCTCACCTTTAGCACTCATCAAAAGAAACCATTACGGTCCTCTCATTACTGATCGAATCTCCCCTGGGGTGTACAAACAATGGGTATGATTTACAAAACTTTAATTTACAGCCATTGCCAGTACTGTAGTAAGAAAATTACTCCAAACACAAACACTTTACCCCAACTGCTCACAAAGATATTTACGTACAGTACATGGGTCAGTACTACCAGCATGTATGTACTTATCAAAGCACGGCCTGGATTTTCTCCCAACACAGCACCTATCAGGCCTCTCCCCACTCGGCTCACACCACCCACAGTCTGGTTACCATACGAGACTACCTCGTTATTCGGTCCACTCAGAGTACCTCTCATGAACAAGGCTTGCTACCAACTCCCCGATACGGAGTTGTAACACCATGCACTTAGCTGCACCAGCGCAGGTAGTCTTGCCGTCCAGCCAAGGATGGGTAGTTTTCTCGCAACCACCTTGAGCCGTAGACATACACCAATCTCCAGCCCTTCCCTACTAACGGGCACCCACTGAGGTTGATATGGCATATACCACAGACCAGTCGAACTGAGAGGGTGATGTGGTAGGTTCGCCACAGGGCCTTCCCGCCAAGCTAACGCAGTCGCCATAAGTCTCCCAACGCGCCTCCACTCAGAAACTCCTGCAAATCTTATTTCCGTAACTACCAGACTTCCCAACTTTATTATCAGCACATTTCCACAAGTTATATTCTTTCCTGCAACACCCAGTTAACACCGACAGCCTTGACATATCTGCAAACCCGACAGAGTCCCGCCCTTGCGACAACAACAGCGAGTATTATCCTTTTAAAGTCGCCTTTCGTCAACAATGTCCGTTCCCTCCCCTTTCGAGACATCGACTCTCGTGCCTTGCAGCTAACCACCGAACCTCCAGTCAGCGCGCTAAATTCAAATGCTCACATATACCTATTGAAATATTGGTATGCTGAAAGCTTCACTTCCACCGCATGTGAGAAAATTGTCATGAATTAGATATTCGGCTTCTAGCTATACAATTGTCAGCATGGTAATGGCAACATGCACAGTGTCTCTTGAGTTTTGTAGGAGTTCTCAAACATCGGTCTAGAACTCCTACTATTTATGGTTTAAACCGAATGTTATTCGAGGAATCTTTAATTTTCAGAAAGACTATCACTATTTTTTCTCGCATGTTCTGAATCATACTCCACTGACGGAAATGATTCACAAGCGATATTTATAATAAATTCTGATGAAATGACCCAACAAAAGTGGTCAGATATTTGACGATGAGTTAAAACTGGGTTTGCAGAATGTAGGAAATGAGTGTTTTTCTGCACTGCATAAGCAAAGATTTGCTCTTCATCGAGTGAACCCCACGTAGACTGATGCTGTGGACAAGTAAAGGGAGATGGCGATTATTACTGTCTTGTAAGATTCCCCATATCTTTTTGATAGCTGCAGGAACAATCCCTCTACTGCTTGAGACACACGTAGTAAGCGATGTTACTTTTGACATTTTAGAAAAAAGAAAATTACAGTGATATCTGATATTTGTGTCTCTGATGAAACGATCAGCCAGGCATTTCGTTTTATATCTATGAATTTTAAGAAGATGCAGTGTAACCATGGATCCAGATTGGAATTCTTTGCATTATTTTTCTTAATAATGATTTTTGATTAGTGCTGCGTTTCTTCTGAGGTCTAAATAACAATAAAGCAATGCTTCAAATAGCATTAGTCCTAAATCTTATAAGCTAGGGTGAATAAGCTTCTATTTGATTGGTCATACAAGATTTAATTAATGGGCTGCAGTAAACCCCGAAATATGGAAGACGAGTCGTGTTTAATAAAAGATTCATATAACGATAAGGAGGTAAGGGTTCGTCTGTTCAATACCCTTACACCAAACAAGACTGAAAATCGAAGCTCCTAAATGATTACGAATTATCTGTAACTCAAACACGGTGGCAACCTTTCCCTAATTGATTTTGCGTCTCATGATAACACATGACTGAGATATTTCATGGGCAAACATGATTCTAACAAGCATTCTGGATTTCATTTCCCATCGCATCACTCCCTCGAAAAGAAATCGGGTAAAAAGGACAGCATATATATATATATATATATATATATATATATATATAAAGAATGGTACGCTGCTCGTAGAATACGGTTGAATCAACGAAAAATAATCCAAGATGATTACTGTAAATAGCAATTGCGTTACCTTACATGTAAGGGACAATAACGTACCTGTAAGTATAGCAAAGGTCTAATTCAAATCTAGCTCTAGAAATTTGTGGCTTTGACTATTTAGTAAAAGTTAGCATGTGGATACAAGTTCCATATAACATAGCAATTAAATCCAGGAAAAATGGAGGTATGTATCATCACCAGAACACTTTGTCCTGGTTGACGACTGTCCTTTGTGGCACCCGTAATACTTTGTCTACTGTTGTGGCTTATAGACTAGAATGAAACTCATACTAGTTGTGAGCAGTATTGTGTGAAAAGGTATACCGTGTTGAACTTGCTTCTTCTTATTCACACAAATAATTACCTAGACATAGTTTATTGTGTTAGGTACAGGGAATACTCTTCTAGTAATCTATGCCTACATATTTACTCTTTTAATCTGACCATTTTCTTATTATTTGAAATGGTATATCTTAAAGTTAATTTCCTTCCTATGTACTTCTAGACATGTAGTGGAAAATATCTATTCTTTGCAAGGATTTTGGTGAATGGATTAAAATAATTAATTATGTAGTTTATATTAGTATCCCATAAATTTATGCAATTTTCTTTGATTACCAGACATGTTGTGGAGAAAACGGAACTGTCGGCGAAATAGAGCTATTACTCTACGGGACGAGAGAAACTCCTGAACATATGAAGCAGACCAGGACTTACAGGATCCCTTATGACGAAAAGGTACGAAACTCTGTTTCATTATCGTCTTTGATACATTCTATAAATTGTTCTAGATATCTTAGCATTAAGACTTCCTTCATGCACGTAATGTATTTTCTTTATCAATATATTTCTGATAACTTATAGCAAGATAATCACATTGCATACGCCTATGTTCACACGCAATATGGATACTTATTCTTTATTACATTATTAACAATATGTTAATGAACAGACATATTATGTGCTTGGAGGAAGCGTTAATGCAAAAATCATGTTATGTACGACTTCTATCTTCGACCAAAAATAGGTGGACATTCCACCTGCTTTTCAACTTACCCTCTATTTCCTTTTGCAGCCACCTAAATTCCTACTTTCATCCTGTTTTCTTACTTCCAAATTTGTCCTCCTTGGGATAGATATTCTTCCCTATGGCAAGCAATAACAACCTATGATAGGGGTGGCCAACTCAGATGAGATACGGCCAAAATAGCCTGCACCGTCTAGGAGCCACACAATTATTGCTTCATCAGTGACTAAAGGAGGCTTCAGACAGTCTACCTCAACGCTAAAAGGATCATTTATTAACCTGATTTGAGATCTTTTCGGCCGCAAATCTTGAAATTTTGCTATGAAACTGTCCTGCAGATCCTTGATCAAATATGCATATCTAAGTGTTCTCTGTAGTTTGTGTTCTTCTCCATTTTCTTTGGAACTGATCTGAGGTTGTCAGTGGATAGAAATGTATCATTCGCCGTTAGTTATATGTCTGTGAAACTACTGCAGTTTGTTAATGAAAGCAAATATGTTATGAACTAGAGCAGATATCAACTTGAATTTCCCTTATAAATATGCATTTAGTATACCCAAATGGAACAGTACGTCTGCGAAATAAAAGAGCCAAGTCTGTAACCCTCCCTGGATCTAAAAGTTCAGGCCGAATCTTTTCTTTTCATCTGGAAAAGATTTCACCGGCTGCACAAGCTCAAAAATAATATAACTTTACCTCTGGAAAGCCAGAGAGCTAAGAAGTGTTGTTGTAAATCTGTTGGAAAAAGCTTGCACACAAACTTCTCTCATCAAGTTTTGAAACTGCCTGTGATTCAGTGAATCTGTCCGAATGAAATTTCCAATATCCAACACAGATTTCATGACATGACCGAATTTGAGTGTTTTAGATACCAGTTTACTGTGAATAGCACAATAAAATGTCTAGGATTCAAGACACATAGCTCCCCCCCTTTCCCCCTCCCCCGGAAAAAAGCAAAATATATTATATCTATGATATGAAGGTAGAAAGTATCTTGTGTCCATAAAATTTTAGAAATTTGGGAGTTGAAGCAGTCTACCCCATAAAAGTACCCTTGGTCATTACATATTCTATTTCAGCAATGAATTCAAGGGCCACATATTTGCCTCTGAAGAATCGCCGTTTGGCCACCCCTGACAGTGAACTGAAAGGGTATGAAGGCAACGGGAAGATTATTGTTTCCTTTTTGTTCATGTACGAAATGAATGTACAAATAATTAAGTTTGAGAAATGTTCAAAAGGCATGCCACTGAACATTTGCTGAACTAAAGGTCCACAGTGAATTCTACCCGTGATTCCGGACGTATGAAACACTGTGTATAATCCTTGGCAAACAAAATTATCAGATCACGACGTAAAGACAGATTATTCACCTCTCGTTCACCGACGCAGGAGCCATATATTGAGGAAGAGGAGGACGACAAGTTGTACCTGAGCGCCGAGCAGCTGCGAACCCTCTCCTGGGAGCAACTCCTTGACTTGTTAACGAAGAGGTGAGTTTGCAAGAGCTCAGCTTTATATTGTTAAGAGACGTTTCAACAATTCTAATCTAGATATTCAGAATGGCTTTCATCTTCTTCAGGCATTCTAGCTTGAGTGTCCTCCTAGAGACAGGCTGTCAAAAGCTCCAGCATACGAAGGACGAATGAGATTCATTCATATCTGAATCTGGATTGTTTATTGCTTCATCACCTCACGAGTCTTTTGAATATTCATTTGCTGTGTGGTTTGTCAGTGATAAAGAGAAATGATAATGGTATACAATTTCCGAAAGATAATTTGCCCTTCATACGTACTGCTATCTCTTGTGCGAACTTCTAGTTCTACGATCATTTTTGCTGTTCACTGAAAGTCTGGAAAAAGCTGCAAGCTATGTTGTACATTCTTTAAGAAATATTGGCCTGAACTGTCAGTTTCCATATTTTCACTAAGAGAAAGCAAGGTTAAATATTTCATGCTTGGCCATGAGGAATGGTCCAAGTCGAGAGACGACAGTCAGTTAGTAATGGGACAGTAGGAGGACGATATAGCTTTGGGTTTTGCGTCTTTCTTGCAAGTTATGTCTGTCACTGGTGGCAACAGACTCACCTTTTCGCCGAGAGATGGAACAGAGGAATCTGAAGCGCATCGCTGTTGTTCTTCGGTAAAATGAATCATCATGCTTTGCTATTTACAGTTTCCGTCAAAGGGTCTTCTGCCATTTTCTCTGAACTTCTGTCATGTCGACATGCGAATTACCGTGCAAAATCTTGTATTGTTAATCTGTGGTCTCAGTAATTCTATTTCATCTTGCCGTCATTGATGACCAATGAAGGATGATATCCTGGTTTGACTCGGTCTATTTTCTTGTAAACAAAGATTTAGCAGATTAAGCAGCTTACACGTAAGTCCCTCTGCTGGTATTTCGTCATTTCCCATCACAACAGCACCTCAGTCTTCATTATTTAGGGCTGAGCGAGGTCTCTACCAGCCTTCCTGGTTATAGAGCCAGGCAGCGCACATTACTTTAATTCCTCTAGCTGCCTCCAAGTTGATCTTGGTGCTGGTCACTTAGTGATCTGACGAGTCATCATAACTTAAGAAACAAACGCTTGCTATATTGTCTGGTATAAATCTGCTCTAAGAGTCTTGATAAATTGGTCACAAACTTTACCTATCTAACTAAACCAAATATGGGTTACCAAATAATCCTTCCCTTGTGAATGGTCATCTGTTTTCCTACTATATGACCTCCAGCGCTGCGTTACAATCATTACCAGGAAAATGATGGAGCCGCTTGGGGCGAGAAATCCTCTGACGAGATTGTACACCTGTCGTTCAGTGCCAGTGATATAAGCCTCGCCAGACTGACTTTTCAGTTGCTGTGTAACCTCATGTAGGCTGAGTCCGGTAACACCTGTTACTATTATCATGATAATCTTCATTAACATTATTATCAACAGTAGTCGTAAGAGTAGTAGTAGAAAGTACCATTATCGTAATCATGATTATTATTGTACTTTTTAGCACGAGATCAACCATGTCAAAAGCGGACGTTGAGATGCTGCTGGAAAACGACCGGCTGCAGACCACACTACAGAACATCCACCCACAAGACGAGACATTCGGCCCCAGGAACGTCATGGCATCTAATCGGCGAACAATCCTAAATGAGATAATGGCAAGGAGGTAAAGGACAACAAAATAAATTCAGATCCCACATTCACAACTACATATACTCAAATAAAGGGGAAAAAAAAAGGAAAAGAGAAAAAGAAAAAATGTAATGCAGAGGGAAAAGTTATATGAATCCTTTAGATGGATGACGGGCGCCTCAAGGAGTGTGGGCGTTGGCCAACACCTAATGGACTGTGGGAGTTCTAGCCAGCATCAGCTGTAATAACGACGGTCGTAAAGAACAGCAGTGTTGAGGAAAAACGATGATGATGATTGTGGTGGTGATGCTCGAGAAGCGTGCCTCTGGTAATATATTATGTTACTGGATATCATGCGTACATACGAGAACATCTATAATTCAAGCGAGATATTAATTGGCTTCCTTTTCTAGACTTATCCAGTTCCTCCAGCCATCATTAGATTTACTACATATATGATTCGCCCACAACATAGCATCCTCAAGCTATCTGTAGAGACTGACTAAATAAAAAAAATGTATCCTCTTGTCTACATAATTCTTTTTTCTGTATATCAGATTGATTCATATATCTCTACCGTCATATTCTTCCTCCAGCCGGGGTGGGGGCTGGTGTCATCCATTTGACGTCCCTACACGACTAGGGCAACATATTGCAGGCTCTTCCCTCTATAGCTATACACACTTCCCCAGTTCATCCTTTAGTGTCGCTGTTGTGTGTGTGTGTGTGTGTAAAGACTCGCCTGGACCAAGCCTGGCACGGGCTCTTGTCAGTGACACCCCGTTCGGGGTAATGTTTACTAGCACATGAAGGGTCTGTGCACAGCCGCTAAGAGCTGGCACGGCCTTAGGGTTCAATGGAGCCCAAGTGACGGAAAAGACCGCAACAGATGTAATCTATGTTTATTACTTGTATTTTCCACAGCCCGAAACCAATGCCCCCTTTATGGAAAATATAACATAAACGTAAATTTTATGAAGATTGTCATCTGTTTCGTCTTCCTCGTCACATGGGGACCCTGCCACCTCATCCAGGGGGCCCTATATCAGCCCCTCACCAGGGCCCGCGTCAGACTTCAGTGGCCCTGCACGCCCCCTACCTGTGCCAGTAGTGGCTGCCGCTGACAAGCGGTGCGCTACACATGACAGCTAAACAATGGGTGTGAGCGAATGAGGCAATTTCTTCGTCTGTTCTTTACGCTGCCTCGTTAACGCGGGAAGCGGCGAACAAGTACGAAAACAAAATATTTGATTAATCATTTAATAAATATCTTTATAGTCTATCCCCACATTTCCGGGTTCCCCAGAGGCCCAGGCCCCGGGGGTTTTGCCTCTGGGTATACCTACGGGTTCTGGGTGTGTGTTCTTGGGCTGCTAATACTGCCATAGGTCGGCCTGTGTGTGACTGTGAGGGTATGGACTGTTTTAGGTGCGCGCGCGCGTGTGTGTGTGTGTGTGTGTGTGTGTGTACTATGAACTTTAGCTAAATAAGCAGATTATGTTGTACAGCTCATATTGATTATTTTCGCTGACTTACGACAATGGAAAAAAAAAAAAAGGAATATGCCTGAGGATGTTTTGTTTTCCCTGTTTTTTTTTTATGTTGAAGGCTCCAGTCACGGACAGAAGTCCACATCAAGGCCGGGCCCTAATTGAAATATAGAGAG